>JAJOZX010006009.1:35000-284019 GCA_023014485.1 Bathynomus jamesi | reverse complement strand
TCGATCCTAACGATGGCAACGTGAGTTCCAGCGGTGGTGGATCCTACCCTCTGCCTGAGTCCGCAAGGAAGTACCCTAGTCGTGCCCCAATCGTAATCACGGATGTGGCCTGCAATTAGGTCACAAGCGTAATTTCCGTAGCACCAAGTAAAACAAAAATTGAAAAGAAAAACCTAACCCTACCTAACCTATTCAAAACAATTAAAAATAAAAAGTAAAATATTACACTCGGTAATTCAATAATGAAAACGAATTTAAAATAATTCACTTATTAAAATCGTTAAAGAAAAATAATAATAAATGACTACTTAGTCACAGTGATAGCGTATTTCACTATCACGTAATTAATTAAAATTACACGTTAATTTACACTAAGTTTGATAATTAAGAAAAATTATTAAGTGGTAAAATCACTTCACGGATCCCACTTACTCAAAGTGAAAAAACTAAAAAAAAGAAAAATTAAAATTTTCTTAACGTTTGTTTGTAGTTAGTATTACTAGTCACCATTCACCGTGAATTATTACGGTGGCAAAAGTAATGTTAATGATTAGTGTATAAACTGCGTACACAATTTAAAGATTATAATTGGGTTAAAGGTAATCAGTGATACTTAATAGTTACGTTCATTTATCACTCAAACGTAAAAAAACGTTCGCGTGAAGTGGATCGAGAGAGGAAACTGAGGCGGCGACTGTGTCGTGGCATCAGCTGGCGTCTCTCTCGATTTGAAGGTCACTCGCAGATGAGACAAGGGCTAGACGGTGACGTCATGTACAGCCTTGGCGCCTTCCGAGAGGAGTGAGGGAGAACCCGGGGCTAGATGGGCAAGACGTCGTTCACCCAAATTCCGGGTCCTGGGGGTTCCTGGGTCCTCTGCGTCTCGGTGTGAGACCTCCAGTGTCGAGGGGTACGTCCCTAAAAGGGCCCTCGATTTGTTTTAGATGACTAAGGACGATGAATACCGGGGGTGGTCCCCTTGGTTGGAGTCGGAATTATATCCGAAGGATAATAGACACGTCACTCTCGGGTTACCAGTGGATGCACTCGGCGCTCGCGCCTTGTCAAAAATGTGTATGGATGTCACTGACCACTCTTACCTCAATTGGTTGTAAAGTTTCGGAAGATCACCTTTGAGTGCTTCCGTACGGTGGTTGTTTCGAGTTTATGCGGTGAATGGAAACCACTAACTAAATTTAAGTCTTTTTATTAATTCACTTTGGAACAGAATTCTTTTTATATCAAAAATAATATTTAATTAAATTAAATGAAATTAAATTAATTAAATTAAATTAATTAATGAGTTAACTTTAGTTACGTAAAAAAGGGCGATTATATAACAGCTCTTAAGGTGAGACTTAAGACAGATTAATCGGGACAAGTTAACTAAAGCTCTATGAACAATTTATAAATATTTTAAGTTAAGTTCCAATATCAATTGGAAGCTAAATTGACCTGGAGGGGTAGTGCCACTGCAGGAATAATTACCAACTTTAAGTCACAGAGTTTACGTATTATGAAGATTGTCAGAAAGCAAAGAACCTCGTTTCCGACGCTCTCGGGGTTTTTATAACCTCGGGGTAGGCGGAGACGAGGTAAACTAAGGGTCACCCTCTTACGGGCGGAGCCTAACAGCAAGCGCCTATAATAGTTTCTTATATTCGAATTTAAGCGGAGGCGACTTTAATTGACTGCCTCGATTGGGAGATGGAACTTCGGGAGAGTTCCGGGGGCGAACCAATCGTGATCGAAATAGGTTTCGCGGAATTTACATTTTTCTTTTGATAGTAAAGCATAATTATAGGATCGAGAGGCGCCAGAGGGGCGGCCTGGAAGGAGGGTCGAACCTATACAAAAGGGAACTGATTTGGAAGGAATTTACAGGGCGCAAATGAATTTCATAATCGAGAGAATCACTTTTGCGTGATTCTTTGGAAAAGAGAAATAGGGGTTAGGGAGAGCTGAAATTTGGTATGCGAGTAGGTCGAGCTAGGGGAAATCTGGTGGGCTATAGGTTGACACAATTATGCTTTATCTATGGGAATAGGTCAAGATTTTAGGAAAATTTAATAATAAAAAATATAAAAACTGAGGTGTTTATAGACGCTTGCCTTGCATCACGTGATGCTGACAATAATAGAGACGCGGAGGGATCGAAGAATCCATGCGATGTGCATATTTTCATATGCACCTCGCATCTAACAATTTAGATTTGGATTACTGGGATTTATACGGATTACATTGGATTAGTGGGATTTATGTGGATTTATACGGATTACATTGGATTTCTCCGCGTATGAAAGAATGCACACTCTGTGATGTCAGAACAAAGGAATTTTGGGTTCAAGGTTTAGAATGCAATTCGTCGGAGACGAACTCTTTTGTACCGTAAGGATTTACACTACGGGACACATATATATATATATATATACAAACACACACATTTCGCATATGAAGAGATGCATGTAAAGGTTCTTTAGGTGGAAGTATATATATATATATATATATATATGTATAGAAACGACGTAAGTATAGAGGAGTGTTCTGCACACGAGGAAGAGAAATAACGAACAAATGAAAAATGAGGTAACCGCCCGGGAATCGAACCCAGGATCTTCCGATTGCCGGTCAGATATGCTATCCACTACGTCGTTTCTATACATTAATATAATGCGTGTTCATTGCAGTTAAATGTACATATTCACGATTTGCGAGGGTGCCCTCTCAAGGCATTGGTTTCTGCCCTATGTAGGAGAATTACGACTTCTGACTGATCGAGGCCCGTGGTGTAGTGGATAGCATATCTGACCGGCAATCGGAAGATCCTGGGTTCGATTCCCGGGCGGTTACCTCATTTTTTATTTGTTCGTTATTCTCTTCCTCGTGTGCAGAACACTCCTCATACTTACGTCGTTTCTATACATTAATATACTGCGTGGTCATTGCAGTTAAATGTACATATTCACGATTTGCGATGGTGCCCTCTCAAGGCATTGGTTTCTGCCCTATGTAGGAGAATTACGACTTCTGACTGATCGAGGCCCGTGTGTAGTGGATAGCATATCTGACCGGCAATCGGAAGATCCTGGGTTCGATTCCCGGGCGGTTACCTCATTTTCATTTGTTCGTTATTTCTCTTCCTCGTGTGCAGAACACTCCTCTATACTTACGTCGTTTCTATACATTAATATACTGCGTGGTCATTGCAGTTATATATATATATATATATATATATATATATACATATCGAGGCATTCCATGAGACTAGTTGCCTCAAGACAAGTTGCCAGATTGCGCAGCTTAATATATGCAATTTTATTTTTAATAAAAAAAATTAAAAACGCGTACCGTTAAAAGATTTTCCACAGTAACGTAATAATATAGTGTTTAGAAGGCATATATACAGGGTGTTTGAAAACTTTCTGTACAAATTGTAATGGGGGATAGGCAACACCAAGACAAACCCTTTTCGTCTATAAGTGTATGTCCGCTGACGTCACCATTCGGCGCGAGAGGGCGCCGCTGCAATTGGCTAAAAGGTGAAGTGGGCTAGACTCGCGCTTGCCGCGGGCATTCTTAAATCGGACGTAGTACGCGTAACATGTTTATTTAAAGGAGGCATGTTTATTTAAAGAAGGTGCTGAAAGTTGCGACCCGTAGCATTAATGCATGCCCGACAGCGTCGAAGCATTGACCGACGTACACGTCGAAAGATTCCCGGCATTTCGGGAACAGTTCCAGCGGCGACAGCGAATCTTGCTACGCGGTCTTCTCTGAATAAATGGGAGTCTCGTACACGAGGTTCTTCATGTGTCCCCACATGAAGAAATCGAGGCATTTAAATCGGGCGATTCGGTGGCCAGGCTACGGGCCCACCCCGGCCTATCCATCGGTCCCCAAAAGTGGCGTTCAGATAATCCCGCACATCGTTGCTGGAGTGTGCTGGGGCCCCGTCGTGTTGAAAACCACATTCGTCTACGAATAGCCACGGGAACATCTTCCAGCAGTTCCGGCAACGTTTCTTCAAGAAATATCCGATAAACCCGCCCGTCGAGTCGGGCAGGCAGCAGTACGGCCCAATCAACTTGCCATGGACGATACCCGCCCAAACATTGACGGCGAACCGTTCTTGATGAGCATGCACCCGTGTAGCATGTGGATTTGCGTGCGCCCACACGTGAGAATTGTGCATGTTAAACACACCCTCACGTGTGAAACAGGCCTCATCTGAGAACAGCACATAAGCCGGAAAATTAGGCTGCACCGCTGTCTGCTGCAGAAACCAGCGTGCGAATTCCACACGAAGAGGGTAATCCCGAGGTTGTAATGCCTGGACTCTCTGACGATGAAACGGATGTAATGCTGCTCGTGCAACACTCTCCAGACCAGGTCGTGGTTCACACCGAGGATACGTGCAACACTCGCGTGCTTGCGCTTGGATTGTCCTCAAATCGCCGTAGGATTTCTTCTTCCATGTCAGGAGTGCGCACGTTTCTCTCCCGACAGTGTCATGCATGTTTGCATGGAATGTTCCAGTTTCTCGCAGTCGCTGATGCAAATGCGCAAACGTTTGGTGGTTTGGCACACGTCTGTTTGGGAAGCGCTGTCGGTACAACCTCACAGCAGCTCTTCCGTTTCCATTGGCAGCCCCATACACCATATGCATGTCAGCCATCTCAACAGTCGTGAAGCGCTCCATGTACGCGTACTACGTCCGATTTAAGAATGCCCGCGGCAAGCGCGAGTCTAGCCCACTTCACCTTTTAGCCAATTGCAGCGGCGCCCTCTCGCGCCGAATGGTGACGTCAGCGGACATACACTTATAGACGAAAAGGGTTTGTCTTGGTGTTGCCTATCCCCCATTACAATTTGTACAGAAAGTTTTCAAACACCCTGTATATATATATATATATCGAGGCATTCCAGAAGATTAGTTGCCAGAGTGAATATTTATTTAATTTTATATATTTAATGGAGAGGAGACGTGTTCCGTATAATGAAGTTCTTTATTATGTATGTATTACGCACCTTAATTATGTCAGACCAATCCTTATTAGTTATTTGTTTATGTTTACCCCATACCTATTGATTTCTACATTTCAAACAGCCAAAGGTGGGCAGGACCGAGTTCCAAAAGGACCGAACTCCAGGAACTCGGTCCTTTTTTAAGGACCGTGAGCGGGAAAGTCGTTCTTTTTCTCAGTGAGGACCGAAATGAGGAGCGACGGTCCATTTTTAAGCAATTCTGGACGGTCCGGTCCGGACGGTCTTTTTTAGTGATTTTAGTGTGTTTAGTGATTATTTGAAGTTCTAAAGAAAATGGATCGTTTCCTCCAGAAGACAGAAAGAGACTGAGACTGAACTGAAACTTGTTTCAACACCTGAAGGACTTGTTCATCAAGTTTAACACGCCTATCCTATCCAGTGCCGCCGTGGAGAGGCTCTTCTCTTTGGGGAAGGACGTCCTCAAGCCGAAAAGGTCAGGGCTCAGTGACAGCCATTTTGAAATGCTAGTCTTCTTGAAGGGAAACTCAAGCATTTAACTTAATAACTTTTTTTCATCATTTATGTATTGTATTAATTATAACTTACGTTAATAAAATTAAAGATTTCTGGTGTCTTTAATTTCATTTTTCATTTTAATCAAATTTTGCACTTATATTTATATAAGGACCGAGGACCAAGTCGTTCCTAGGTCCTATCTTCAGAAAGGACCGGGACCGTCGGTCCAGTTTGAAGCAAGGACCGGGACCGGGACCGTCGGTCCAGTTTGAGGCAAGGACCGGGACCGGGACCGTCGGTCCTTTATGAGGCCCGGGTATCCACCTTTGCAAACAGCGTTTTACAAGGATTTATTCCAAACAGCGAGTTATTTAAAACAATTCCGCCTTAATATACAAATTCATCTTTAATAAAAAACAGTAATTAGCTAACGCTTACAGTTAAAATATTTCATTTTTTCCACAGCAATGTTATGATATATTGTTTATAGAAACCATTTAGTACGGTCTATCCAAGTGATGCAGTTTTCTATGCATATTTATAAAAAATGGAATTTTATTTAAGGGGGTTCTTAATTGTTCATCGAATTACTGTATACAACAGATTTTTTACGTTATAGGGTCTTCAATATTTCTAACACATGTAGTAGTGCCCTGGGGAATATAGACCGCATTATTGATTAAAAAATGTAAAAATGAAATAGTTACACCTTGATCAGTGGCGTATCAAGGGAGGGGCGAGAGGGGCGAGAGGGGCGACCGCCCCGAGCGGCACTTCCCGAGGGGCGGCAAATTACTGTTAGGCGGGCGCAGTATGCAAAATTTTGGGTTTTTATGTTTTAAAATGCAACCCTCCAAAAAATTATATCTCATCATTGTCGCGCGTTATTTGTGTACAAAATATCCATGGTTTTGATGAGAAATCATCATTAAATGCTATATATGCCAACTCAATGCCACTATTTCCACAAATAGTTGCGTTAAATTTTCACATCGGAAAGGTTGCCAGCCCTATTTTCAGACTTTCCCTATATTATTTAGGTTAGGCTTTGCATTCTTTGAGCTTTGATGATGTTAATAATTAATGGTTGTTTTATTTTGCAGATACCCTACTGAATTAGCAAACATGAGCAAACGACAGAGACTGAATGGTGCTGCATACAAGAATCTTCGCGAAAAAAAGAGGAGGAAGGCAAGCGTGCTGCTAAGCGATTTCATCAGTTAATGGGATTCCAGACACACCTTCAGTGCCTTCTGGGAAGCAAGGAGATCAACCGCAATGTGATATATCTTTAGAGATAGATGTTCAAGCGGCAACTTCAAGTGAACCCCAAATAATCAGGATCAACCCTCATCCACATCACAAAGTCACCACCCACCCATCACCCACAGAGTCTGTTTAACGATTCTGGCAACTGGCCCGTTCCAATGACGGACAATTTGAGAATCGAACCATTAAACGTGGACCATCACATTTGAAAAACATGAATGGACCCTTTCCAGCTGATTCAAACAATAGGTCAGTGTCAAAAGTTTGGTATTTCAAAACTTGGAAAATGGCGAAAAAATTGAAAGGTCATGGCTAATCTTCTCACCTTCAAAATGTAGCTTGCATTGCTTTTGCTGTCGTCTCTTCAACAACATCTCCAGTGCATTTGGAAAAGAAGGATTTTTGCCTGGAGGAAAATGAATCCAAGAGTGCCTGAACATGAAATGGAAGAAAGATTTGTCCGTCTCCATGACTTGGATTCAAAATTTGGATTTCTTTCAGATGCTAGAGGATTATTGTTTGACTCAAATGAAAGCAACAGTAGCGATGACGTAAATATCTTAAAGAAAAGTTGTCTCAACCTTGGACAGTTTTATAGTAATGATATTGACGGCTTTGAGCTTATGAAGAAATCCTTGATTGTAAGATGCTTCTGAAAAGTCGCCCAAATGTTCAGATTTCTAAAGCTGAGGAACTCCTCAAGTTTATTGTTCAGTATGGAGATGAAAATGTTTTTCCAAATTTGAGAGTAGCTATTCAGATAATGCTCATTATTGCAATTTCAATTGCCAGCTGTGAGCGATCTTTCAGCAAGTTAACATTGATCTTATCATATTTGAGAGCTTCAATGGGCCAAGAAAGACTTTCTGCTTTAGCCTTGCTCAGCATTGAACGTGAGGAAACTGAAATAACAAATTTTGATGACATTATTGATAAGTTTGCATCAGCAAAAGCAAGAAAAATACATGTTTAGTGTGAAGTTTCAAATTATTCATTAAAAGAGCAAAAAATAACACTGGTATGCATATGAAATGTTTTTGTCTGCTGTGAGGGTTTTTTCAACTCATATTATATAATTCGACCATGCTGAATTCGAAAATGACATTGGTTTTCCTCAATCAGGTCAGGTTTTTTCTCTATTGGCCATTTATTATAAGTCCAATTTTATCCCCAAATTTATTGATTTTTTTAGCTTAAACACTGTAGATACGAATAATATTATAAGAACACTCGTGAAAAATGAAAACATTGTGTGAATAAATACTTTTATTCATACAATGAATATGGAAAAAAGTTTATTGAGGAAGGAATGAAGTTTTTTTGGCTTTCCGTCTGTGTTTTTCTTCGGGCACGTCTCGCTTCAAACACCAGCAATAGTCCGCTAGCATATTGATATCCCAGTTTCCCTGGTACCTCTTTTCCATTATTTTGATATCTTGGTGAAATCGTTCACCCTGTTCCTCACTATAAACCCCGCAATTTTCAGGAAAATAGTCCAAGTGGGACCACAAAACGTGCATTTTTATGGACATGCGCGACCCATGAGCTTTGAAAGCTTCCATCAAGTTTTCGACAACGGACTCGTATTCTGGACTTCTACGCTTGCCAAGAAAATCAGTGACAACTGATTTGAATGCCTGCCAGGCATTCTTCTCAGTTGGAGTCATTGCGTTTTCGAACTGAGTATCCTTGATCAAAGTTCGAATTTGAGGACCATCAAAAACCCCCCAGCATTTAGTTTAGCATCAGATATATGAGGAAATTTACTCTCGAGATATCGGAATGCTGAACCCTCCTTATTCATTGATTTGATGAAATTTTTCATCAAGCCCAGCTTAATATGAAGTGGTGGAAACAAAATTTTTGTTGGTGGTACAAGGGGCACTGAAACGACATTATGCGACCCAGGTTCAAAATTCTCTCTGGATGCCCATTCACGCTGTGCATAGTGCTTCTCATCCACTCGGCTATCCCATTTGCAGAGGAAACGTGGGTATTTCGTGTATCCCCCTTGCATTCCCAATACAAATGCCACAATCTGAAAAAAATGAAAATATTTAAAGAATTTAGAGAATTTGTTCTATCAGATAAAAAAATCTATGCATTGGACTGTATCACTTCTGTGGGGAAGTTAAGTGTTCTTATACGCTCTCAAATAACCTTTGGAAAAACAACATAGTCAATAGCAATAGTTTACTTATGATATTAGTATTACCTTCAAATCTCCACAGATCCTCCAGTTATGTTGGTCGTATACGAGAGCATCCAGTAAAATTTTCATGTTATCGTAGCTCTCAGTAAGTTGTACGAAATGTGCTACAGGGACTGATGCAACCCTATTCCCAATGTTGAGAAGTACTGCTTTCAAACTTCGTTTAGACGAGTCTATAAATAGCCTCCATTCTGATGCGTTATATGGCAGGCCCAAGGATTCGATTAGCCCCTCAACATTGCAGCAGTACACTAAGGAAGAGGTATTTTCGTGCACTGCAAAAAACTTGCGGAATTCTTCCTCTCGTTTCCTATACCAGGAGAATGTTGTTCCCGGAGCCAGCAAGTTGTCCTCTCGAAGTCGTGAGCCCAAGATCTCGGCAGCTAATTTGGAAAGTCCTAAATCCCTGGTAAGATCATTAAGTTTGGCCTGGTTGAGAGGCCTCGGCTCATTTGAAGCGGTATTTTGAGGTATATACGACTGGGACTGGTCATTGGCATTGGTCATTGATTCATCATCAGAATCATCGAAGTCCAGGGTTTGAGGTGGGTCGGGTATTGGAATTCCAGGACCATGGGGGTACAGGTCTCATAGCAGAAGGAATGTCAGGGTATACAACAATGTGTTTATTCTTCTTGTTAACTCCTGAAAATAGAAACACAGAAACATGGATATAAAACTTGCATATGAAATAGAAGAAGCATTCAGACAGTGGCGGCTCGTGAGGGAAGGCTGCGGTCTGTAAGATATGAAATAGGTCGATGGAGTCTGTATATTTTCTTTCTTTTTCATTCATATTGTCCCTTCGGGGACAATATGAATGAAAAAGAAAGAAAATATACAATCATTGTATATGTAAATGTAACTTGTACAACAATATGTATGTGTAAATGTATTTTCTATAACAATATGTATATGTAAATGTATAATTACCATTATGGTGAATATTATGCTATATATGGTGAATATTACATTATGGTGAATATTATGTCAAGTTTCATACGAGGATTTCAAAATATTTAAGAAAAATAAATTTATAAGCCCACCTTGGAGGTTTGTCATGCAGAAATAGCAATCTGTCACGTGATCCTTTCCTTCTCTCCAAATCATGGGAATTCCAAAAGGCAAAGATTTCGCTCTGCCTTTGCTCCATCTTCTCAAATTTTCAATGCACGTCTTGCAGCACATATGAGGGGCGAAATTTTTGTCCTGGTCCCCTAGCTTAATTCCAAAGTATGCTCTATACATTGTCTTCACAAATTTAGTGATTTGGGACTGGTTATTTGGCATGGTAACCGTCCCACATATGTAGCAGAATCTATTGGGATCATTTTACACGCTGTATTCATTATGAAATATTTTATCTATATGCCTGAAAAGTAAAAAAAGATATTATACAAGTGAAACAAGTGATGATAGATGTTACTGTTCCAATTCCGCTTTGACAAAATCACGAAAAATTCTATTTTACTTATGAGGCCATAGCCGGATAACCTGAGCTGATTGAGAAAAACGGATTGCAGATTCGAAATCAGCAGGAAAACCTCTATAAGAATCACTTACAAAACCCTTGACAGCAAAATTGATGCATACCAATGTAATAGGTGCAAACAAGGCATTTCTTTTAAAGTACCATATAATTGGAGTGATTTTTGTCAGTATCTAATATTCTAATTGCTAATTCTGCTATCGGTAATTCAGTAAAATTCAAGAAAACATCAAAGTGTATTCTCATGAAAAGTTACGCCTCTCCTTGTACATATATTAATTGTTTCTGTTGTAATTTGGCAAATAATTAACCATACTTTGGTTCTATAAAATTAAATTGTATTAATAGAAATTTAATATCAACCTTAATAGTAAATATACGTGGTTATGTATATGGATAGAAAAACATTAAAGTATAAACTGTAAAAACATTTTTTATGAATTGTATTTTCATTTCATTTCAATTTATTTTTACGTATTTTGTAGTTTTATATGCATATAACTGTTTTTCATTTTCATTTGTCATAAAATAAACTTCTTAAAAGTATATTTTGTTAGCGGTATTATTACGAGTAACCAGTTTGAGTACCATTATAAGAATTCAGCCAGAATTTAAAGAACACTGGTTTTAAGGGCACCATTTATTGATTTGCCCTGGGCGCGATCAACCCTAGTTACGCCTCTGCCTATATATAAAGGAGGGGATAGATCTCAAACAAAGAACCAGTGTGATTGACGTCCCACCTCACCAAAGTATTTGAAAGAATAGTTAGAGAGAAAATCTACGATTTCTTGAAGACAGTAGAAAGATTCACCGAAAATCAGCACGGATACCGATCAGGTAGATCATGCCTGTCACAACAAATAAAGCACTATAATATTTTTCTAGATGCACTGGAAGGCAATGGCAACTACAATGTCATATACATGGATTTTGCTAAAGCTTTCGACAAATGTGATCACGGTATAATAGCACATAAAATGAAATATATGGGAATAGCAGGCAAAGTGAGAAAATGGATCTACAACTTCCTCAGGAAACGTCTACGTTTAGTCAAAATTCAAGGTATATCATCATCAGAATCGGAAGTACGCAGCTCAGTACCACAAGTGCAGTACTGGACCCCACCCTGTTCATTATCATGCTAACAGATATAGACAGTGAAGTAAACACCAGCAGTATAGTAACATCCTTTGCAGACGATACAAAGATCACCAGAAAAATCAGCAATGTAAAGGAAGTGGAGGCCTTGCAGAGGGACACGAACAAAATATACAAATGGTCAGAAGACAACAACAAGGCATTTAACATCGAGAAGTTTCAGCTCTTGAGATATGGTAGAAATGAGGAACTTACAGTAAACAGGCTGCTTATTATGCCCCAAATAGACGGAGAAATTCAGAGAAGCACGAAAGCGTTCGATCTGGGTAATAATGACCGATGATGTGAAATTCGAAACACAAAATCAGATAGCGATAAATAAAGCAAAAAGATTCTCGGACAGGCGGTAAGAACGTACAAAAGAAGAGACAGTCAGTAATGATTCCCCTGCTATAAACACTGATCATAATAGAACTTGAATACTGCCCAGTCTTCATCTACCCGCATAAAAAGGAAGAAACTAATAGACTAGAACAGCGCTGTCCAACATGCGGCCCGCGGAATGGACGTTTGCCAAATTTCATTTCTGAATTTTCTTCCCTATTTTGTCATTTCTAGTAGGGAGAACAACATTCAGCGGGTTCCGAAGTCGTATTAGCCAACAGTGTATGATTATAGGCAACATCTTGGCCGCGCTTTATAGAAGTTGGACAGCACTGGACTAGAAGAAACTCAGAGACATTTAACAGCAACGATTGATGGCTGCAAAGAGCTCAAGTACTGGGAAAGACTACGTAAACTAAATCTGTACTCCCTGGAAAGAAGAGAGATATATCATAATCTACATATGGAAAATGATCGAAAAAATGTGACCAAATCTCAAACTAAACCCAATTACTAATCAAACAACACTGGAAAATAGGAAAGACAGGATGTGTAGTGTTCCCAAATTAAAGGCTCAACAAGTGATCGCTTCAACACTGAAGGAAAATAGCTTGGTTGTCAGGGTGCTAAGACTTTTTAACCAGCTTCCAAAGAACCTCAGAAACGTTGCAGGCGTCAAAGTTGAAGTCTTCAAGAGAAGACTAGATGCCTGGCTCAGGATGGTACCAGATGAGCCCGGTGTACCTGGCCATGTACGGTGGAGGGCGCAAGAAAGCAGCTCTCTTCTCCACCAAGCCAGGCCTAGAGACTGGACCACCAACTTGACCTTCGTGTGAAGAGAGATCATCACACGGAACATCAACGAGGTTAACGAGAAGGTACATATATATATATATATATGTACACACCCCAGGGCACTCCTATATGTGTGAGAAATATTGTCGCAACCCGTAGCAGCTCCGTACGTTGGTCTCTCTTCACACACAGACAATGCTGCGGGGCATTGTCTCTAGGCCTGGTGAATGAGCCATTTGTTCTCCTGCACGCTCTGGCACGCATAACCAGGTACACCCGACTCATCTGATGCCGTCCTGAGCTAGTCTTCTTTGAAGACTTCAACTTTGCATCTGTGAAGCTCCTGGGGCTCTTTGGACGGTGTTTAAAAGTCTTTACTGTAACAACCAATCAATCCCTTTTTGGTCTTTCTCTCTGTGTCGGCTGATTAGAAAAGTATAAGCTAAATCAATCGTCCATGGCCCCAACCTTCCTTTTCAATCCTAATATCACCTGAAATGTAATTTTATTTCTATTAAAGCCCACAGAGAAGATGATCTCGGTATTAGATATATACAAATTAAATAATTTTCTATGTTCGATTCTATATGTATATATATATATATATATATATATACTGGGTGATCCAGATAAATGGGACCCATAAAAAAAAGCCAAATATTCTTAATATTTAATTCCTTTCATAAAAACTATATATCATTCGAAAGAGTAGAGTTACAAGTTTATTATGAAATATTTATTTTTTTAAAATGACTCCTTTCAAATGTGCTCCATTAGTTGCCAAGCATTCCAGTATTCTCGCTTGTAAGTTCTGCATCACTTTTGCAAGAGTGTGCGGTGGTATGGCCTGTATCTCATTTGTGATGGCAGCCTTCAATTCTTGCAAGGTCGTTTGGTTATTTCTGTAGACCCTACTCTTTAAATATCCCCAGAGATAATAATCTAAGGGAGAAAAATCCGGAGACCTTGCGGGCCATTCAACGTCTCCAAATCTTGAGATTAACTCGCCTGGAAACGTTTGACGCAAAACTGCCATGCCAGTTCCTCGTGGTATGGCAGGTAGCTCCGTCTTGTTGGAACCAGTGGTTTTCTAGACAAAGATCTCTTAATTTAGGAATAAGGAAATCGGTCAACATTTTTTCGTAGCGATCACCATTTACAGTGACCGTGTTTCCGGTGGAATCCTCGAAAAAGTACGGCCCTATGATCTGAGATGCAGTAAGACCACACCAAACAGTTACACGCTGACTATGCAACGGGACTTCGGTAATATTCAGTGGATTTTCTGTTGCCCAGAAACGACAATTTGTTTTACAGTTCCATTCAAGTGAAAATGGGCTTCGTCTGACATAATCAAAGTTGCTAGAAAATTGGTGGTGTCATTTACCTTCTGTTGGATCCATTGACAGAATTGTCGTCTTCGTGCGAAATCTCCATCGTTTAGTTGTTGCACTGTTTGAATTTTATATGGAAAGAGCATTAAATTTTGCTTGAATATACGGTGTGTTGTTCCATATCCAACTCCTAACAGCTGAGAAGCACGTCTGATGCTTATTAGGATTATCCTGTACAATTTCATGAGTTCTGTTAATGATCTCGTTTATCCTTGCTGTGCGCACTCTTCCAGTTGGTTTTCTTTTTCCAATGCTGCCAGTTAGGGAAAAATTTCTGACACACCGACGGATTACTTTCTTAGAAGGTGATTTTGACATCTGAAAATTTGTCTTGAAACATCTTTGAGCTGAAACTACACTTCTTCCATGCTCATAATATTGCTCAGTTATGAAACGCAGCTGTTCCACAGTCCATGCAGTCATCTTGAAGGGTTAGTTTTTAACTAACACTTTTATTTTGTTTGTATCTTATCTTGTCTTGTATTGTCAAAACCTATACAATCCTGTACAAACTTGTAACTATCCTCTTTCGAATGATGCGTATGATTTTAAAGGACTTATACTTTAAGAGTTACAGGGGTTTCTTTTGGGTCCCATTTCTCTGGATCACCCTTATATATATATATATATATATATATATATATATATATATATATATATATATATATGTATATATATATATATATATATATATATATATATATATATATATAAAGGGTGATCCAGAGAAATGGGACCCAAAAGAAACCCCTGTAACTCTTAAAGTATAAGTCCTTTAAAATCATACGCATCATTCGAAAGAGGATAGTTACAAGTTTGTACAGGATTGTATAGGTTTTGACAATACAAGACAAGATAAGATACAAAACAAAATAAAAGTGTTAGTTAAAACTAACCCTTCAAGATGACTGCATGGACTGTGGAACAGCTGCGTTTCATAACTGAGCAATATTATGAGCATGGAAGAAGTGTAGTTTCAGCTCAAAGATGTTTCAAGACAAATTTTCAGATGTCAAAATCACCTTCTAAGAAAGTAATCCGTCGGTGTGTCAGAAATTTTTCCCTAACTGGCAGCATTGGAAAAAGAAAACCAACTGGAAGAGTGCGCACAGCAAGGATAAACGAGATCATTAACAGAACTCATGAAATTGTACAGGATAATCCTAACATAAGCATCAGACGTGCTTCTCAGCTGTTAGGAGTTGGATATGGAACAACACACCGTATATTCAAGCAAAATTTAATGCTCTTTCCATATAAAATTCAAACAGTGCAACAACTAAACGATGGAGATTTCGCACGAAGACGACAATTCTGTCAATGGATCCAACAGAAGGTAAATGACACCACCAATTTTCTAGCAACTTTGATTATGTCAGACGAAGCCCATTTTCACTTGAATGGAACTGTAAAACAAAATTGTCGTTTCTGGGCAACAGAAAATCCACTGAATATTACCGAAGTCCCGTTGCATAGTCAGCGTGTAACTGTTTGGTGTGGTCTTACTGCATCTCAGATCATAGGGCCGTACTTTTTCGAGGATTCCACCGGAAACACGGTCACTGTAAATGGTGATCGCTACGAAAAAATGTTGACCGATTTCCTTATTCCTAAATTAAGAGATCTTTGTCTAGAAAACCACTGGTTCCAACAAGACGGAGCTACCTGCCATACCACGAGGAACTGGCATGGCAGTTTTGCGTCAAACGTTTCCAGGCGAGTTAATCTCAAGATTTGGAGACGTTGAATGGCCCGCAAGGTCTCCGGATTTTTCTCCCTTAGATTATTATCTCTGGGGATATTTAAAGAGTAGGGTCTACAGAAATAACCAAACGACCTTGCAAGAATTGAAGGCTGCCATCACAAATGAGATACAGGCCATACCACCGCACACTCTTGCAAAAGTGATGCAGAACTTACAAGCGAGAATACTGGAATGCTTGGCAACTAATGGAGCACATTTGAAAGGAGTCATTTTAAAAAAATAATATTTCATAATAAACTTGTAACTCTACTCTTTCGAATGATATATAGTTTTTATGAAAGGAATTAAATATTAAGAATATTTGGCTTTTTTTTATGGGTCCCATTTATCTGGATCACCCAGTATATATATATATATATATATATATACATATAGAATCGAACATAGAAAATTATTTAATTTGTATATATCTAATACCGAGATCATCTTCTCTGTGGGCTTTAATAGAAATAAAATTACATTTCAGGTGATATTAGGATTGAAAAGGAAGGTTGGGGCCATGGACGATTGATTTAGCTTATACTTTTCTAATCAGCCGACACAGAGAGAAAGACCAAAAAGGGATTGATTGGTTGTTACAGTAAAGACTTTTAAACACCGTCCAAAGAGCCCCAGGAGCTTCACAGATGCAAAGTTGAAGTCTTCAAAGAAGACTAGCTCAGGACGGCATCAGATGAGTCGGGTGTACCTGGTTATGCGTGCCAGAGCGTGCAGGAGAACAAATGGCTCATTCACCAGGCCTAGAGACAATGCCCCGCAGCATTGTCTGTGTGTGAAGAGAGACCAACGTACGGAGCTGCTACGGGTTGCGACAATATTTCTCACACATATAGGAGTGCCCTGGGGTGTGTACATATATATATATATATGTACCTTCTCGTTAACCTCGTTGATGTTCCGTGTGATGATCTCTCTTCACACGAAGGTCAAGTTGGTGGTCCAGTCTCTAGGCCTGGCTTGGTGGAGAAGAGAGCTGCTTTCTTGCGCCCTCCACCGTACATGGCCAGGTACACCGGGCTCATCTGGTACCATCCTGAGCCAGGCATCTAGTCTTCTCTTGAAGACTTCAACTTTGACGCCTGCAACGTTTCTGAGGTTCTTTGGAAGCTGGTTAAAAAGTCTTAGCACCCTGACAACCAAGCTATTTTCCTTCAGTGTTGAAGCGATCACTTGTTGAGCCTTTAATTTGGGAACACTACACATCCTGTCTTTCCTATTTTCCAGTGTTGTTTGATTAGTAATTGGGTTTAGTTTGAGATTTGGTCACATTTTTTCGATCATTTTCCATATGTAGATTATGATATATCTCTCTTCTTTCCAGGGAGTACAGATTTAGTTTACGTAGTCTTTCCCAGTACTTGAGCTCTTTGCAGCCATCAATCGTTGCTGTTAAATGTCTCTGAGTTTCTTCTAGTCCAGTGCTGTCCAACTTCTATAAAGCGCGGCCAAGATGTTGCCTATAATCATACACTGTTGGCTAATACGACTTCGGAACCCGCTGAATGTTGTTCTCCCTACTAGAAATGACAAAATAGGGAAGAAAATTCAGAAATGAAATTTGGCAAACGTCCATTCCGCGGGCCGCATGTTGGACAGCGCTGTTCTAGTCTATTAGTTTCTTCCTTTTTATGCGGGTAGATGAAGACTGGGCAGTATTCAAGTTCTATTATGATCAGTGTTTATAGCAGGGGAATCATTACTGACTGTCTCTTCTTTTGTACGTTCTTACCGCCTGTCCGAGAATCTTTTTGCTTTATTTATCGCTATCTGATTTGTGTTTCGAATTTCACATCATCGGTCATTATTACCCAGATCGAACGCTTTCGTGCTTCTCTGAATTTCTCCGTCTATTTGGGGCATAATAAGCAGCCTGTTTACTGTAAGTTCCTCATTTCTACCATATCTCAAGAGCTGAAACTTCTCGATGTTAAATGCCTTGTTGTTGTCTTCTGACCATTTGTATATTTTGTTCGTGTCCCTCTGCAAGGCCTCCACTTCCTTTACATTGCTGATTTTTCTGGTGATCTTTGTATCGTCTGCAAAGGATGTTACTATACTGCTGGTGTTTACTTCACTGTCTATATCTGTTAGCATGATAATGAACAGGGGTGGGGTCCAGTACTGCACCTTGTGGTACTGAGCTGCGTACTTCCGATTCTGATGATGATATACCTTGAATTTTGACTAAACGTAGACGTTTCCTGAGGAAGTTGTAGATCCATTTTCTCACTTTGCCTGCTATTCCCATATATTTCATTTTATGTGCTATTATACCGTGATCACATTTGTCGAAAGCTTTAGCAAAATCCATGTATATGACATTGTAGTTGCCATTGCCTTCCAGTGCATCTAGAAAAATATTATAGTGCTTTATTTGTTGTGACAGGCATGATCTACCTGATCGGTATCCGTGCTGATTTTCGGTGAATCTTTCTACTGTCTTCAAGAAATCGTAGATTTTCTCTCTAACTATTCTTTCAAATACTTTGGTGAGGTGGGACGTCAATCACACTGGTTCTTTGTTTGAGATCTATCCCCTCCTTTATATATAGGCAGAGGCGTAACTAGGGTTGATCGCGCCCAGGGCAAATCAATAAATGGTGCCCTTAAAACCAGTGTTCTTTAAAATTCTGGCTGAATTCTTATAATGGTACTCAAACTGGTTACTCGTAATAATACCGCTAACAAAATATACTTTTAAGAAGTTTATTTTATGACAAATGAAAATGAAAAACAGTTATATGCATATAAAACTACAAAAATACGTAAAAATAAATTGAAATGAAATGAAAATACAATTCATAAAAAATGTTTTTACAGTTTATACTTTAATGTTTTTCTATCCATATACATAACCACGTATATTTACTATTAAGGTTGATATTAAATTTCTATTAATACAATTTAATTTTATAGAACCAAAGTATGGTTAATTATTTGCCAAATTACAACAGAAACAATTAATATATGTACAAGGAGAGGCGTAACTTTTCATGAGAATACACTTTGATGTTTTCTTGAATTTTACTGAATTACCGATAGCAGAATTAGCAATTAGAATATTAGATACTGACAAAAATCACTCCAATTATATGGTACTTTAAAAGAAATGCCTTGTTTGCACCTATTACATTGGTATGCATCAATTTTGCTGTCAAGGGTTTTGTAAGTGATTCTTATAGAGGTTTTCCTGCTGATTTCGAATCTGCAATCCGTTTTTCTCAATCAGCTCAGGTTATCCGGCTATGGCCTCATAAGTAAAATAGAATTTTTCGTGATTTTGTCAAAGCGGAATTGGAACAGTAACATCTATCATCACTTGTTTCACTTGTATAATATCTTTTTTTACTTTTCAGGCATATAGATAAAATATTTCATAATGAATACAGCGTGTAAAAATGATCCCAATAGATTCTGCTACATATGTGGGACGGTTACCATGCCAAATAACCAGTCCCAAATCACTAAATTTGTGAAGACAATGTATAGAGCATACTTTGGAATTAAGCTAGGGGACCAGGACAAAAATTTCGCCCCTCATATGTGCTGCAAGACGTGCATTGAAAATTTGAGAAGATGGAGCAAAGGCAGAGCGAAATCTTTGCCTTTTGGAATTCCCATGATTTGGAGAGAAGGAAAGGATCACGTGACAGATTGCTATTTCTGCATGACAAACCTCCAAGGTGGGCTTATAAATTTATTTTTCTTAAATATTTTGAAATCCTCGTATGAAACTTGACATAATATTCACCATAATGTAATATTCACCATATATAGCATAATATTCACCATAATGGTAATTATACATTTACATATACATATTGTTATAGAAAATACATTTACACATACATATTGTTGTACAAGTTACATTTACATATACAATGATTGTATATTTTCTTTCTTTTTCATTCATATTGTCCCCGAAGGGACAATATGAATGAAAAAGAAAGAAAATATACAGACTCCATCGACCTATTTCATATCTTACAGACCGCAGCCTTCCCTCACGAGCCGCCACTGTCTGAATGCTTCTTCTATTTCATATGCAAGTTTTATATCCATGTTTCTGTGTTTCTATTTTCAGGAGTTAACAAGAAGAATAAACACATTGTTGTATACCCTGACATTCCTTCTGCTATGAGACCTGTACCCCCATGGTCCTGGAATTCCAATACCCGACCCACCTCAAACCCTGGACTTCGATGATTCTGATGATGAATCAATGACCAATGCCAATGACCAGTCCCAGTCGTATATACCTCAAAATACCGCTTCAAATGAGCCGAGGCCTCTCAACCAGGCCAAACTTAATGATCTTACCAGGGATTTAGGACTTTCCAAATTAGCTGCCGAGATCTTGGGCTCACGACTTCGAGAGGACAACTTGCTGGCTCCGGGAACAACATTCTCCTGGTATAGGAAACGAGAGGAAGAATTCCGCAAGTTTTTTGCAGTGCACGAAAATACCTCTTCCTTAGTGTACTGCTGCAATGTTGAGGGGCTAATCGAATCCTTGGGCCTGCCATATAACGCATCAGAATGGAGGCTATTTATAGACTCGTCTAAACGAAGTTTGAAAGCAGTACTTCTCAACATTGGGAATAGGGTTGCATCAGTCCCTGTAGCACATTTCGTACAACTTACTGAGAGCTACGATAACATGAAAATTTTACTGGATGCTCTCGTATACGACCAACATAACTGGAGGATCTGTGGAGATTTGAAGGTAATACTAATATCATATAAACTATTGCTATTGACTAGGTTGTTTTCCAAAGGTTATTTGAGAGCGTATAAGAACACTTAACTTCCCCACAGATGATACAGTCCAATGCATAGATTTTTTTATCTGATAGAAACAAATTCTCTAAATTCTTTAAATATTTTCATTTTTTTCAGATTGTGGCATTGTATTGGGAATGCAAGGGGGATACACGAAATACCCACGTTTCCTCTGCAAATGGATAGCCGAGTGGATGAGAAGCACTATGCACAGCGTGAATGGGCATCCAGAGAGAATTTGAACCTGGTCGCATAATGTCGTTCAGTGCCCCTTGTACCACCAACAAAAATTTTGTTTCCACCACTTCATATTAAGCTGGGCTTGATGAAAATTTCATCAATCAATGAATAAGGAGGGTTCAGCATTCCGATATCTCGAGAGTAAATTTCCTCATATATCTGATGCTAAACTAAATGCTGGGGGTTTTTGATGGTCCCAAATTCGAACTTTGATCAAGGATACTCAGTTCGAAAACGCAATGACTCCAACTGAGAAGAATGCCTGGCAGGCATTCAAATCAGTTGTCACTGATTTTCTTGGCAAGCGTAGAAGTCCAGAATACGAGTCCGTTGTCGAAAACTTGATGGAAGCTTTCAAAGCTCATGGGTCGCGCATGTCCATAAAAATGCACGTTTTGTGGTCCCACTTGGACTATTTTCCTGAAAATTGCGGGGTTTATAGTGAGGAACAGGGTGAACGATTTCACCAAGATATCAAAATAATGGAAAAGAGGTACCAGGGAAACTGGGATATCAATATGCTAGCGGACTATTGCTGGTGTTTGAAGCGAGACGTGCCCGAAGAAAAACACAGACGGAAAGCCAAAAAACTTCATTCCTTCCTCAATAAACTTTTTTCCATATTCATTGTATGAATAAAAGTATTTATTCACACAATGTTTTCATTTTTCACGAGTGTTCTTATAATATTATTCGTATCTACAGTGTTTAAGCTAAAAAAATCAATAAATTTGGGGATAAAATTGGACTTATAATAAATGGCCAATAGAGAAAAAACCTGACCTGATTGAGGAAAACCAATGTCATTTTCGAATTCAGCATGGTCGAATTATATAATATAGTTGAAAAAACCCTCACAGCAGACAAAAACATTTCATATGCATACCAGTGTTATTTTTTGCTCTTTTAATGAATAATTTGAAACTTCACACTAAACATGTATTTTTCTTGCTTTTGCTGATGCAAACTTATCAATAATGTCATCAAAATTTGTTATTTCAGTTTCCTCACGTTCAATGCTGAGCAAGGCTAAAGCAGAAAGTCTTTCTTGGCCCATTGAAGCTCTCAAATATAAGATCAATGTTAACTTGCTGAAAGATCGCTCACAGCTGGCAATTGAAATTGCAATAATGAGCATTATCTGAATAGCTACTCTCAAATTTGGAAAAACATTTTCATCTCCATACTGAACAATAAACTTGAGGAGTTCCTCAGCTTTAGAAATCTGAACATTTGGGCGACTTTTCAGAAGCATCTTACAATCAAGGATTTCTTCATAAAGCTCAAAGCCGTCAATATCATTACTATAAAACTGTCCAAGGTTGAGACAACTTTTCTTTAAGATATTTACGTCATCGCTACTGTTGCTTTCATTTGAGTCAAACAATAATCCTCTAGCATCTGAAAGAAATCCAAATTTTGAATCCAAGTCATGGAGACGGACAAATCTTTCTTCCATTTCATGTTCAGGCACTCTTGGATTCATTTTCCTCCAGGCAAAAAATCCTTCTTTTCCAAATGCACTGGAGATGTTGTTGAAGAGACGACAGCAAAAGCAATGCAAGCTACATTTTGAAGGTGAGAAGATTAGCCATGACCTTTCAATTTTTTCGCCATTTTCCAAAGTTTTGAAATACCAAACTTTTGACACTGACCTATTGTTTGAATCAGCTGGAAAGGGTCCATTCATGTTTTTCAAATGTGATGGTCCACGTTTAATGGGTTCGATTCTCAAATTGTCCGTCATTGGAACGGGCCAGTTGCCAGAATCGTTAAACAGACTCTGTGGGTGATGGGTGGGTGGGTGACTTTGTGATGTGGATGAGGGTTGATCCTGATTATTTGGGGGTTCACTTGAAGTTGCCGCTTGAACATCTATCTCTAAAGATATATCACATTGCGGTTGATCTCCTTGCTTCCCAGAAGGCACTGAAGGTGTGTCTGAGAATCCCATTAACTGATGAAATCGCTTAGCAGCACGCTTGCCTTCCTCCTCTTTTTTTTCGCGAAGATTCTTGTATGCAGCACCATTCAGTCTCTGTCGTTTGCTCATGTTTGCTAATTCAGTAGGGTATCTGCAAAATAAAACAACCATTAATTATTAACATCATCAAAGCTCAAAGAATGCAAAGCCTAACCTAAATAATATAGGGAAAGTCTGAAAAATAGGGCTGGCAACCTTTCCGATGTGAAAATTTAACGCAACTATTTGTGGAAATAGTGGCATTGAGTTGGCATATATAGCATTTAATGATGATTTCTCATCAAAACCATGGATATTTTGTACACAAATAACGCGCGACAATGATGAGATATAATTTTTTGGAGGGTTGCATTTTAAAACATAAAAACCCAAAATTTTGCATACTGCGCCCGCCTAACAGTAATTTGCCGCCCCTCGGGAAGTGCCGCTCGGGGCGGTCGCCCCTCTCGCCCCTCTCGCCCCTCCCTTGATACGCCACTGATCAAGGTGTAACTATTTCATTTTTACATTTTTTAATCAATAATGCGGTCTATATTCCCCAGGGCACTACTACATGTGTTAGAAATATTGAAGACCCTATAACGTAAAAAATCTGTTGTATACAGTAATTCGATGAACAATTAAGAACCCCCTTAAATAAAATTCCATTTTTTATAAATATGCATAGAAAACTGCATCACTTGGATAGACCGTACTAAATGGTTTCTATAAACAATATATCATAACATTGCTGTGGAAAAAATGAAATATTTTAACTGTAAGCGTTAGCTAATTACTGTTTTTTATTAAAAGATGAATTTGTATATTAAGGCGGAATTTGTTTTAAATAACTCGCTGTTTGGAATAAATCCTTGTAAAACGCTGTTTGCAAAGGTGGATACCCGGGCCTCATAAAGGACCGACGGTCCCGGTCCCGGTCCTTGCCTCAAACTGGACCGACGGTCCCGGTCCCGGTCCTTGCTTCAAACTGGACCGACGGTCCCGGTCCTTTCTGAAGATAGGACCTAGGAACGACTTGGTCCTCGGTCCTTATATATAATATAAGTGCAAAATTTGATTAAAATGAAAAATGAAATTAAAGACACCAGAAATCTTTAATTTTATTAACGTAAGTTATAATTAATACAATACATAAATGATGAAAAAAAGTTATTAAGTTAAATGCTTGAGTTTCCCTTCAAGAAGACTAGCATTTCAAAATGGCTGTCACTGAGCCCTGACCTTTTCGGCTTGAGGACGTCCTTCCCCAAAGAGAAGAGCCTCTCCACGGCGGCACTGGATAGGATAGGCGTGTTAAACTTGATGAACAAGTCCTTCAGGTGTTGAAACAAGTTTCAGTTCAGTCTCAGTCTCTTTCTGTCTTCTGGAGGAAACGATCCATTTTCTTTAGAACTTCAAATAATCACTAAACACACTAAAATCACTAAAAAAGACCGTCCGGACCGGACCGTCCAGAATTGCTTAAAAATGGACCGTCGCTCCTCATTTCGGTCCTCACTGAGAAAAAGAACGACTTTCCCGCTCACGGTCCTTAAAAAGGACCGAGTTCCTGGAGTTCGGTCCTTTTGGAACTCGGTCCTGCCCACCTTTGGCTGTTTGAAATGTAGAAATCAATAGGTATGGGGTAAACATAAACAAATAACTAATAAGGATTGGTCTGACATAATTAAGGTGCGTAATACATACATAATAAAGAACTTCATTATACGGAACACGTCTCCTCTCCATTAAATATATAAAATTAAATAAATATTCACTCTGGCAACTAATCTTCTGGAATGCCTCGATATATATATATATATACAGGGTGTTTGAAAACTTTCTGTACAAATTGTAATGGGGGATAGGCAACACCAAGACAAACCCTTTTCGTCTATAAGTGTATGTCCGCTGACGTCACCATTCGGCGCGAGAGGGCGCCGCTGCAATTGGCTAAAAGGTGAAGTGGGCTAGACTCGCGCTTGCCGCGGGCATTCTTAAATCGGACGTAGTACGCGTAACATGGAGCGCTTCACGACTGTTGAGATGGCTGACATGCATATGGTGTATGGGGCTGCCAATGGAAACGGAAGAGCTGCTGTGAGGTTGTACCGACAGCGCTTCCCAAACAGACGTGTGCCAAACCACCAAACGTTTGCGCATTTGCATCAGCGACTGCGAGAAACTGGAACATTCCATGCAAACATGCATGACACTGGTCGGGAGAGAAACGTGCGCACTCCTGACATGGAAGAAGAAATCCTACGGCGATTTGAGGACAATCCAAGCGCAAGCACGCGAGGTGTTGCACGTATCCTCGGTGTGAACCACGACCTGGTCTGGAGAGTGTTGCACGAGCAGCAGTTACATCCGTTTCATCGTCAGAGAGTCCAGGCATTACAACCTCGGGATTACCCTCTTCGTGTGGAATTCGCACGCTGGTTTCTGCAGCAGACAGCGGTGCAGCCTAATTTTCCGGCTTATGTGCTGTTCTCAGATGAGGCCTGTTTCACACGTGAGGGTGTGTTTAACATGCACAATTCTCACGTGTGGGCGCACGCAAATCCACATGCTACACGGGTGCATGCTCATCAAGAACGGTTCGCCGTCAATGTTTGGGCGGGTATCGTCCATGGCAAGTTGATTGGGCCGTACCTGCTGCCTGCCCGACTCGACGGGCGGGTTTATCGGATATTTCTTGAAGAAACGTTGCCGGAACTGCTGGAAGATGTTCCCGTGGCTATTCGTAGACGAATGTGGTTTCAACACGACGGGGCCCCAGCACACTCCAGCAACGATGTGCGGGATTATCTGAACGCCACTTTTGGGGACCGATGGATAGGCCGGGGTGGGCCCGTAGCCTGGCCACCGAGATCGCCCGATTTAACATGCCTCGATTTCTTCATGTGGGGACACATGAAGAACCTCGTGTACGAGACTCCCATTTATTCAGAAGAAGACCGCGTAGCAAGATTCGCTGTCGCCGCTGGAACTGTTCCCGAAATGCCGGGAATCTTTCGACGTGTACGTCGGTCAATGCTTCGACGCTGTCGGGCATGCATTAATGCTACGGGTCGCAACTTTCAGCACCTTCTTTAAATAAACATGCCTCCTTTAAATAAACATGTTACGCGTACTACGTCCGATTTAAGAATGCCCGCGGCAAGCGCGAGTCTAGCCCACTTCACCTTTTAGCCAATTGCAGCGGCGCCCTCTCGCGCCGAATGGTGACGTCAGCGGACATACACTTATAGACGAAAAGGGTTTGTCTTGGTTTGCCTATCCCCCATTACAATTTGTACAGAAAGTTTTCAAACACCCTGTATATATGCCTTCTAAACACTATATTATTACGTTACTGTGGAAAATCTTTTAACGGTACGCGTTTTTAATTTTTTTTATTAAAAATAAAATTGCATATATTAAGCTGCGCAATCTGGCAACTTGTCTTGAGGCAACTAGTCTCATGGAATGCCTCGATATGTATATATATATATATATATATATATATATAACTGCAATGACCACGCAGTATATTAATGTATAGAAACGACGTAAGTATAGAGGAGTGTTCTGCACACGAGGAAGAGAAATAACGAACAAATGAAAAATGAGGTAACCGCCCGGGAATCGAACCCAGGATCTTCCGATTGCCGGTCAGATATGCTATCCACTACACCACGGGCCTCGATCAGTCAGAAGTCGTAATTCTCCTACATAGGGCAGAAACCAATGCCTTGAGAGGGCACCATCGCAAATCGTGAATATGTACATTTAACTGCAATGACCACGCAGTATATTAATGTATAGAAACGACGTAAGTATAGAGGAGTGTTCTGCACACGAGGAAGAGAAATAACGAACAAATAAAAAATGAGGTAACCGCCCGGGAATCGAACCCAGGATCTTCCGATTGCCGGTCAGATATGCTATCCACTACACCACGGGCCTCGATCAGTCAGAAGTCGTAATTCTCCTACATAGGGCAGAAACCAATGCCTTGAGAGGGCACCCTCGCAAATCGTGAATATGTACATTTAACTGCAATGAACACGCATTATATTAATGTATAGAAACGACGTAGTGGATAGCATATCTGACCGGCAATCGGAAGATCCTGGGTTCGATTCCCGGGCGGTTACCTCATTTTTCATTTGTTCGTTATTTCTCTTCCTCGTGTGCAGAACACTCCTCTATACTTACGTCGTTTCTATACATATTATTATATATATATATATACTTCCACCTAAAGAACCTTTACATGCATCTCTTCATATGCGAAATGTGTGTGTTTGTATATATATATATATATATGTGTCCCTAGTGTAATCCTTACGGTACAAAAGAGTTCGTCTCCGACGAATTGCATTCTAAACCTTGAACCCAAAATTCCTTTGTTCTGACATCACAGAGTGTGCATTCTTTCATACGCGGAGAAATCCAATGTAATCCATAAATCCCATAAATCCCATAATCCAATGTAATCCGTATAAATCCCAGTAATCCAAATCTAAATTGTTAGATGCGAGGTGCATATGAAAATATGCACATCGCATGAATTCTTCGATCCCTCCGCGTCTCTATTATTGTCAGCATCACGTGATGCAAGGCAAGCGTCTATAAACACCTCAGTTTTTATATTTTTTATTATTAAATTTTCCTAAAATCTTGACCTATTCCCATAGATAAAGCATAATTGTGTCAACCTATAGCCCACCAGATTTCCCCTAGCTCGACCTACTCGCATACCAAATTTCAGCTCTCCCTAACCCCTATTTCTCTTTTCCAAAGAATCACGCAAAAGTGATTCTCTCGAATATGAAATTCATTTGCGCCCTATAAATTCCTTCCAAATCAGTTCCCTTTTGTATAGGTTCGACCCTCCTTCCATGCCGCCCCTCTGGCGCCTCTCGATCCTATAATTATGCTTTTATCAAAAGAAAAATGTAAATTCCGCGAAACCTATTTCGATCATGATTGGTTCGCCCCCGGAACTCTCCCGAAGTTCCATCTCCCAATCGAGGCAGTCAATTAAAGTCGCCTCCGCTTAAATTCGAATATAAGAAACTATTATAGGCGCTTGCTGTTAGGCTCCGCCCGTAAGAGGGTGACCCTTAGTTTACCTCGTCTCCGCCTACCCCGAGGTTATAAAAACCCCGAGAGCGTCGGAAACGAGGTTCTTTGCTTTCTGACCATCTTCATAATACGTAAACTCTGTGACTTAAAGTTGTAATTATTCCTGCAGTGGCACTACCCCTCCAGGTCAATTTAGCTTCCAATTGATATTGGAACTTAACTTAAAATATTTATAAATTGTTCATAGAGCTTTAGTTAACTTGTCCCGATTAATCTGTCTTAAGTCTCACCTTAAGAGCTGTTATATCGCTTTTTTTACGTAACTAAAGTTAACTCATTAATTAATTTAATTTAATTAATTTAATTTCATTTAATTTAATTAAATATTATTTTTGATATAAAAAGAATTCTGTCCAAAGTGAATTAATAAAAAGACTGTTAAATTTAGTTAGTGGTTTCCATTCACCGCATAAACTCGAAACAACCACCCGTACGGAAGCACTCAAAGGTGATCTTCCGAAACTTTACAACCAATTGAGGTAAGAGTGGTCAGTGACATCCACACACATTTTTGACAAGGCGCGAGCGCCGAGTGCATCCACTGGTAACCCGAGAGTGACGTGTCTATTATCCTTCGGATATAATTCCGACTCCAACCAAGGGGACCACCCCGGTATTCATCGTCCTTAGTCGTCTAAAACAAATCGAGGGCCCTTTTAGGGACGTACCCCTCGACACTGGAGGTCCCACCGAGACGCAGAGGACCCAGGAACCCCCAGGACCCGGAATTTGGGTGAACGAAGTCTTGCCCATCTCGCCCGGGTTCTCCCTCACTCCTCTCGGAAGGCGCCAAGGCTGTACATGACGTCACCGCTAGCCCTTGTCTCATCTGCGAGTGACCTTCAAATCGAGAGAGACGCCAGCTGATGCCACGACACAGTCGCCTCAGTTTCCTCTCTCGATCCACTTCACGCGAACGTTTTTACGTTTGAGTGATAAATGAACGTAACTATTAAGTATCACTGATTACCTTTAACCCAATTATAATCTTTAAATTGTGTACACAGTTTATACACTAATCATTAACATTACTTTTGCCACCGTAATAATTCACGGTGAATGGTGACTAGTAATACAACTACAAACAAACGTTAAGAAAATTTTAATTTTCTTTTTTTTAGTTTTTTCACTTTGAGTAAGTGGGATCCGTGAAGTGATTTTACCACTTAATAATTTTTCTTAATTATCAAACTTAGTTAAATTAACGTGTAATTTTAATTAATTACGTGATAGTGAAATACGCTATCACTGTGACTAAGTAGTCATTTATTATTATTTTTCTTTAACGATTTTAATAAGTGAATTATTTTAAATTCGTTTTCATTATTGAATTACCGAGTGTAATATTTTACTTTTTATTTTTAATTGAATAGGTTAGGTAGGGTTAGGTTTTTCTTTTCATTTTTGTTTTACTTGGTGCTACGGAAATTACGCTTGTGACCTAATTGCAGGCCACATCCGTGATACGATTGGGGCACGACTAGGGTACTTCCTTGCGGACTCAGGCAGAGGGTAGGATCCACCACCGCTGGAACTCACGTTGCCATCGTTAGGATCGAGGATACGAAAGGGACTTTGTGTGGGACTCTTCATTCATTGGAGACCAACGATTCGACAATCGGATTACAAGTAACCTTTTGCTATCCCAACCTTTATTTTTTTCTTATTTCGTTTTTTTTTATTACTATGATAACACCTATTTAAGGAGAGTGATAGAACAATACTGGCATAACTTGTTTTTTTTAGCAATCACGTCGTTCCTGATATACGTATTTTAGTGTGTTACTGCATTGTTGAGGTTTCCTCGATTGTTTTGCGTTTGATTAAGTTAACCAATTTTTAAACTTCTAATTTTTTTTAATTAAATAATTAGTAGTTTACTTAATTTGGACCATCCCCCCCCCCCAAAAACAAAACAAACGCAAACACGCTGAGACTATATATACTAGAACCACACTGCCAAAACACATTTCAATTGTTTGTTTTCGCGCGTGACGTGTATGCCACATTCCGATTCCGATTCCGACCGGGAATTTTTATTACCACTTACACCTCCACGCCCGTCCTTCCCCAAACGTCGCCGCATTCCCAACATCAACATGGCTGACACTAACACTGCTTCCACTGCTGCTGCTGCCGCGCCCGCCGCGACCGCGCCTGCCACGAATATTATGTATTCCAGGTTACTCAACTTACCGGCGTCCGTTCCAAGATTTAAGGGAACCGTCGCGGGAAAGACCACCGAGCCACTTGTTCACCACTGGCTCCACAAACTGGAAGTATATTTCGAGAATGAGAAGGTGATCACGGACAAGGATAAGATCTTGGAAGCACAACGGTTTGTTGATCTAGAAGAAGGGTCAGCATCGAAGTTTGTTGACACTAACCCCGACTTAGAAGCGGCCACTACATGGACCCAGTATCGTCGGATTCTCTTGGACAATTTCCGAGATGTCAGCGACACTCAACCATTTGTGGCCATGACAAATTTGTTCCGATTGCGTTGGCAGGATGGTGAAGATTTTATGGAGTTTAGGAATCGCATTCAAGGCACTATGAATAGCGTCATCTTAGCCCTTGACGGAGCTTTTGATTATAAAATGTCCTCGCAAACGGCGAAGATATTGTCCTTTTCGGCCATGTATGCGAACCTACCAAGTCACCACCAAGTTAGATTCCAGAAACACGCGGATCTCACCGCGTCGTTAGCAACGGTCGTGAACAAAATGAAGGAGTCGTGTCCAAACTCAACTGATCTGAATATTCGTCAACCGAGGGAAGAACGAACCAAAACCTCCCAGTCCATCCGTTATGCACCGAACAAACAGGAAGGCCCCAGAAGCAAAAGTTTGCTTCTGCAACGCCCGCGCCGTCGAACCAGTCTCGACCAAACTCATCGCGACAGACTCCCCCAAGTTCGCCCCTACGGTGTTACAACTGCTGTCAAGTAGGACATGGTATAAAACAATGCAGGGCGGCTGCTTATTGCGATTCCTGCAGGGAATCCGGTCACCGGCGGGGAGATCGTCCCAAATGCCGGGAGAAGGGTGCACCGCCCCAGCGACGGGATGAGTGGTCCAAAGGATCTCGACCTCCCAGGAGGCCAAAGAAAGGGATACCCTGAGGGAACCCCCTCTTATATAACTAACCCTAACCCTAATCTATCGAACCAGGAAGTTCGAAATATTTTACGGAATGTTTGACCGAGCTGGGATACACCAGATCACCAGCCTTAGAACTGGAAAGTCGGGAGACGACCAATCTGCCCGATGATTTTTTAGAGGACCTGCCGGCTCCAGGATTCCAGTAAGAGGACGAGCCGGGTTGCCCTCCCCAGGGGTAGCTATTCCGTTGTGGGAAAAACCAGGAGTTACTGCTCCACTTAAGGACCCCGAGGGCCCTGCACGGAATAATCCAGATACCACTGTAGAATCCTTTAAGTTCCCCTTTTCAGAAATCCCTTGCATTGAACCCGAGACCTATGAGTCTCGTCCCGCTTCACAGAGAATTGTGGCAAACTCTGTTGACGTTCCCACGTCATATGTTTGCACAATTAGTAATACGTTTGAAGATGCTGTCATTCCACTTCGCGTTCGAAGTGTAGATATGTTTGGTTTGCTAGACACAGGTAGCAACGCTAACCTGATTAAACAGTCTAGTTTGAATAAATTCCGGGAGTTTCCAAATTGGAACTTTTCCCGTCGAAGGTTGTTTTAAAGAACGTTAATGGAGGAACCATACCCTCCATGGGGCAAGTTAGACTTAAACTGAAACTCGGCAAGTTAGGCTTCAATGCCGATTGCGTAATCGTACAAGACTCTATGCACTTTCCTACCGACATTTTACTCGGTTATCCCTTCCTAAAAGGAAATGGTTGGGATCTTAAGTTTGAAACCAACGTTGTCCAAGTGCAAGGACAACTTATTCCGTTAGTGAATACGGAGTCGAACCCAGAGGTTCGTTTTTCAACTGCTGTTGAAGCAGGATTGAAGGTTTTTTCGGAAGATGTTCCCGATTTTGATGGAACCCTACAGGATTGTTGTAATCCTAGTAATGGAGGGATTCCATTTTTTCCGGCTTTGTCGCCGTGTAATGGTTTAGAGTCGGGTGAAAATCCCGTTGCACGCCAAGTCCGGCGTTCCTTGAAAGTTAGTTCAGAGTCTGTTCCAACCGATGAGTTTCAGTTGAGAGTTAAGGAAGAATTCGTTCTTGAGCCCAACCAACAGGTCTGCTTCCGCGTAATTGTTACCTTTAACGATGGTACTTACGTGGATCCTGCGACTTCAGTAGTCGTGGAGAATGTTCTTGAAAACCAAGTTCAACATTCAGGCTTAGTAATTGCACGCAGTCTGTGCACTAGCGAAGAGGCAACTATCCCTCTACTGTGCGCTAATGTTGGTTCCGAATCCATTACGTTACAACCTAATACGTAATAGGCAAGGCCTATTTGGCCCAAGCTGAGCCTATTCGTATTTCTCACGACGTACGCAGGTGTACTCCTGGAGGCGTACCTCAGCAAACATTACGTGCTAATTACAAAGCATGTCTAGAGTCCGATCCCGCAAATTCTTTCCTTTGCAGCGACCCGGACTTGTTTGACCAATTATTGGACTTCTTGGTCGAACACGAAAGCATCATCGCACTCAAGGGTGATGCTTTGGGACGTTCAAACCTCGTCCCCTTTCATATTAATCTCGCGGATAACACAAAGCCCATCTACATTCCGCCATATCGCGTTCCGCACTCCCAGCAGTTGGTTGTTGAGGAACACGTGAAGGAAATGTTAGATTTGGATGTTATCCGACCGTCGGTTAGTCCTTGGTCTTCTCCGTTGATCCTGGTCAAGAAGAAGGACGGAACGTTAAGGCCGTGCATCGACTACCGACGCCTGAACAAAGTGACCGTTCCAGACCGATTTCCGCTTCCCAACATGCAGGAGGTCATTCAATATGTTGGTAAAGCTAAATATTTTACCTCGCTGGATTTAGCTTCAGGGTACTGGCAGATGTCTCTGTCTCCAGAGTCACGGCCATGTACTGCGTTCACTACCAACCAGGGCCATTACGAGTGGAATGTTTTGCCATTCGGGTGCCGAAACGGTCCTGCGAATTTCTCTCGACTTATGAACATTGTGTTGTCCGGATTATTAGGGTCTCATGCCTTAGTCTATCTAGATGACATAGTGATCTATAGCGATACAGTCGAAGAACATTTCGTACGTCTTGCCAAAGTCTTCAGACGTCTTTCGAACGAGAATCTCAAACTAAAATTGACTAAGTGCCAATTTTTCCGATCCTCGCTTGTGTATTTAGGATTTCTTCTTGCCTCTGACGGAATCCGACCGGATCCCGCCAAACTTCAGGTTCTCCTAAATTACCCTGTTCCTCGAAACGTTGATGAAGTGCGAACCTTTATCGGGTTTGTAGGATTCTATCGCAATTTCATTCCTAGGTTTTCAGACATAGCCGCTCCTTTGACCAATTTGTTCAAAAAGAAGGCTACTTTTGAATGGAATTCTGAGCATCAGAAAGCCTTTACTGATCTCCGCGACAAACTCCTGCAAGAACCCATACTGCAGTTCCCGGATTTTGGTAAACCTTTTATAGTAGCCACGGACGCTTCTAACTACGGGTTAGGTGCCGTCCTACTCCAAGAAGTAGAAGGTACCGAACTACCTGTGGCTTATGCGAGTCGGTTACTATCCAAACCCGAACGTAACTATTCAGGGACTGAACGAGAAGCTTTAGCCATCGTATGGGCCCTGAAGAAGTTCAAGAATATTATCTACGGGTATAAAATAACAGTAAAAACGGACCACGCTCCGTTAACCTCTATATTTTCTAAAAAACTACCCGACGGGCGATTAGGTCGCTGGGCTCTTACCGTCCAGGACTTTAGCCCCGAATACGTTCACCGTCCCGGAAAACTCAACGTTCTCCCGGATTGTTTATCCCGAATAAATAAACCCGAAGAGGTCCGTGGAATTCATCGGATTGAGACTATTCCCAATTTCGATAGAGACACGCTCTTCGAGGCACAACGCAAGGACTCGTATATCTCTAATTTGGTGCAGCAATTAAAAGCCCAACCAAATTCGGAACTTCACCAGTTGTATGCTTTCCAGGATCAAATTTTGAATTATCAAATTTCTCCTGGGCAATACGTGGCAGAAGTTCCCGAGAGTCTTCAAGACGTGGCAATTAAACTTTGCCACGACAGCGTTTGTGCTGGGCATCCCGGAATTGAACGAACCCTAAAGTTGGTCCAAGCGCGTTACCATTTCCCACTCACGCGCACCAAGGTAACAGAACATTGCAAGGCATGCTCAGCATGTGCCAGGCATAAAGGAGCGCGTCCGCCCACCGCGCATATGCATGCGTACCCCGTTCCTGTTAGACCTTGGGAGCGCGTAGGAATGGACGTGATGGGCCCCTTTATCCAAAGTCGAAATGGAAACAAATACGTTGTCGTTTTCACCGACCATTTTACCAGGTATAATGAAATTGTACCTGTGCCTGCCCATACATCGGAGATAATTGCCAAGTGTTTACTCGAACGAGTAATTCAACGGCACAACACGCCGGTCGTGTTCTCGGACAACGCTCGGGAATTTACCTCCGCGATGTTCGTAGAGTTATGCAAACGTCTCCACATCCAAAAGGTACAAATAACACCGTACCATCCGGCAGCAAATGGTCTGGTTGAGAGGCAGAACGAAAAGATCCTTAACGTCCTACGACATCTCGTGGACGCGGACCAACGTAATTGGGACGAGTGCATCTCCATGGTGCAGTGGACTGTTAACAACAACCACAGTCAACTCATCGGGACACCCCTCATTTTAGATTGTATCATTACGATGCAAGATTTCCTTTCGACCTCCCAAACGACTCCACCGAAGAGGGATTTACCTACAGGAACCTCAACGCTATGCGGACGACCTGGCTCGCCATTCGTTCCAAGTTTTCGAAGATACACGACGATGTCTCAACCATGAGACCGACCGAATGGTCCACTACCAACACAAGCGGTACCCTAAGCAACGGACCGTAATACCTGGAAACCGTTGCTGGTTGGCAGGTACGAAGCCTCCGGGCCTCAGTCGAAACTCTGTCCAAAATGGGTAGGGCCATATCGCGTCCTCGAAGACCTGGGGCATAACACCTTCACCATCCAACACTTACAAACCTTAAAGAAAAAGGTTGTTCATGCCAACCAAATTAAGGTTACGAATGAGGATCCGAATCCCCCTCAACCGAAGTCGTCCCGACAACAAGGGGATACAACCCAACCCCGCGTTACCACTACCGAAACCGAGAAGTCGGACGAGTGGGAAAACTACCTAAGGCCCCCTCGGACTACCCTGTCCGTACAGCCTGAGGAAGCTATCCTTGAACCTGAAAATGAACTGGAGCCACTCCCTGCTGCTCCTTCCTCACCTTTGGAAGAAGCCCCGGAGACAACTCCAAACTTTAAAATTCTACCGGAGGGCCCCGCAGCCAGTGAGGAGCCCCCCGACTCACCATCACCACCCTCACCTATCGACGACCTAAAACAGACCCTACGGTGACATATCGATTTCGACCACAGGAGTCGTCGCAAGGCCCGTGGACTCGCTCCCAATCGCGAATACCCGAGTCACTAGAACACACACATAGCCCTTTACTCGAGCCAAGCTCCGACCCCGTACCCACACTCCACTCCGTCCCTAAGACACCTACACAAGACAAGACACCTCCACAAAGCCCCTCCCTACCACCGAAAACACCCCTGCTGCCATCGACTCGGCCTGCTCCAACTGCGCGAATACCCGAGTCCCTAGCCACTACTTCAGCGACCATCCACCTCACCCCCTTCGTCCCCCGGACCGACCTTCGGTCAAACCCAAGGTGAGACCCAAATTCCCTTCCTGGAGAACTTCTCGGAAGTAACCGCTAACACACCCAAAATTATTAATAATGTTAACTTCGGCCACTATGCTTACCTTTGTCTCCATTCTCTATCATTATTGTTATACCCTTCTTCGATGCTCAAATATACAACGCTTATCTTTTTCACCCCTTTCCCACAGTTTACTCTATGAGGGAAAACGTAACCCGTTTCATCTTACACACAGAACACCCATACTTTTTCCTTTCCAAAACCTACCAACAGTACACCCTGTTTACCACCCGCGACATTACTCACTGTAGGACACCTTTGTCAACCAATTCCTCATTTGCCCTCCACTCCAACCCTTTGTTTCCATACATTTTCAGAAACCTTGTTATCTAATGCTGTTACAAAATTCGTCCCGTGCAAATTGCACGTTCCGAGCATTCGACCCCTCAACCCCCGTTCAGCTCCAAATAAGTTCCGACCTCCTCCTGTCCATCCCCCAAAAACGTGAAGCAACCCTGGATTGCCCGAACAACCGTAGTATGATACAATTGGATCCAGTTAGTAGAATCCCCTCCGGTTGTTCTATTATTACCTCTAGCTTTATATCCACAAACCCCAGAGTACGCTCCCTTAACAACACGCCTCGTCTTGTACACCCTATGGCTCACCTCCCACCAATTCCTCTCTTCAACCTTCCTCTTGCCTCTGTAACTCTTGTACCTTCCTTTAACTATCCCCCTTGGGATCAGCAATTGGATCGTATCACCGAAACCCTCCAAGAACGGTCTCATGTCTTATCCCACGTTCAGCCCCTCACCTACGTCAACGCCGCCGCTGTCTTACTAATACTAATAATTATATTCATCTTCCTTGCTTGCCGCCCGTGTCGACGACTGAAGTGGAATGCCCCTACTTCGGAGCCCTCACCTTCGGAAGAAGCCCCGGACGGTCTGCCCCAATCTTCGGCCCCCCGTTAGCTGTCACTACACCGAGAAATCCAAATTTTAATTAGTTAGCTAGCATGTACATATTAGTTTTTGTTTCTGCTTAAAACTGTTGACCGTATTATTTTTTTTGTTTAATTGTTACTTTTGCAGAAGGGGAGGTAGTGTCCCGTAGTGTAAATCCTTACGGTACAAAAGAGTTCGTCTCCGACGAATTGCATTCTAAACCTTGAACCCAAAATTCCTTTGTTCTGACATCACAGAGTGTGCATTCTTTCATACGCGGAGAAATCCAATGTAATCCGTATAAATCCACATAAATCCCATTAATCCATGTAATCCGTATAAATCCCAGTAATCCAAATCTAAATTGTTAGATGCGAGGTGCATATGAAAATATGCACATCGCATGAATTCTTCGATCCCTCCGCGTCTCTATTATTGTCAGCATCACGTGATGCAAGGCAAGCGTCTATAAACACCTCAGTTTTTATATTTTTTATTATTAAATTTTCCTAAAATCTTGACCTATTCCCATAGATAAAGCATAATTGTGTCAACCTATAGCCCACCAGATTTCCCCTAGCTCGACCTACTCGCATACCAAATTTCAGCTCTCCCTAACCCCTATTTCTCTTTTCCAAAGAATCACGCAAAAGTGATTCTCTCGATATGAAATTCATTTGCGCCCTGTAAATTCCTTCCAAATCAGTTCCCTTTTGTATAGGTTCGACCCTCCTTCCAGCCGCCCCTCTGGCGCCTCTCGATCCTATAATTATGCTTTATCAAAAGAAAAATGTAAATTCCGCGAAACCTATTTCGATCATGATTGGTTCGCCCCCGGAACTCTCCCGAAGTTCCATCTCCCAATCGAGGCAGTCAATTAAAGTCGCCTCCGCTTAAATTCGAATATAAGAAACTATTATAGGCGCTTGCTGTTAGGCTCCGCCCGTAAGAGGGTGACCCTTAGTTTACCTCGTCTCCGCCTACCCCGAGGTTATAAAAACCCCGAGAGCGTCGGAAACGAGGTTCTTTGCTTTCTGACAATCTTCATAATACGTAAACTCTGTGACTTAAAGTTGTAATTATTCCTGCAGTGGCACTACCCCTCCAGGTCAATTTAGCTTCCAATTGATATTGGAACTTAACTTAAAATATTTATAAATTGTTCATAGAGCTTTAGTTAACTTGTCCCGATTAATCTGTCTTAAGTCTCACCTTAAGAGCTGTTATATAATCGCTTTTTTACGTAACTAAAGTTAACTCATTAATTAATTTAATTTAATTAATTTAATTTCATTTAATTTAATTAAATATTATTTTTGATATAAAAAGAATTCTGTTCCAAAGTGAATTAATAAAAAGACTTAAATTTAGTTAGTGGTTTCCATTCACCGCATAAACTCGAAACAACCACCGTACGGAAGCACTCAAAGGTGATCTTCCGAAACTTTACAACCAATTGAGGTAAGAGTGGTCAGTGACATCCATACACATTTTTGACAAGGCGCGAGCGCCGAGTGCATCCACTGGTAACCCGAGAGTGACGTGTCTATTATCCTTCGGATATAATTCCGACTCCAACCAAGGGGACCACCCCCGGTATTCATCGTCCTTAGTCGTCTAAAACAAATCGAGGGCCCTTTTAGGGACGTACCCCTCGACATATGCGTGTTTCAGATCATTACTTTTTAATGTTGAGATAAAAGATGAAATACGCATAGACAAATAATATTGGTATAATGACCTCACTGGCAACTTTAAGTATTATAATTGTTTTAGTTTAAAAATACTGAATTTTAGAGTTTGGGGAGAATTTAATGTAAATGAAATAAGCCTGGTACTGCAATAATTCGAATGACAAAATTACTTAATTAATTCAATGTATAGCGCAATGTGGTTACTATTCTTTTGGCCTGCCTCGAAATATATATATGTATATACACACACACACACACACACACACACACACACACACACACACACACACACACATATGTATATATATATATATATGTATATCCCTTGAGACTCCAGTTACGACCCCTCCTGCCTCACTTTCTACTAATAATATAAATAGTATTAATAGCCCTCTCTCTTCCCCTAGTTCCCAACCCTTCGTTCGAGTGCGTAATGGAGCCCCATTGAGAAAACCTAAGACATGTCTATCAGTAATAACAAACAATAAGTTTTCTGTTTTAGGTTTCGATGATGCTGATGAACCGGAAATATGACTCGTTGGCGATTCCATTGTTCGAGGGCAGCTCGAGGAATTCTGTGGGAGAAACCCTCGTCGTAGGCGCCGTTACTGCTACCCTGGTGCAAGGGTGGAGGATATAACTAATAGTGTTGACCAATTTACAGACGGTACCTCCGAGGACACAACGTATGTTATTCATGTCGGTACTAATAACGTTTTAAATTCTAGATCGGAAGAACTGCTGGCTAGGTACAGGGACTTACTAGAGCGATTAAAGGAAAAAAATAATAAGATTGTTTTAACAAGTATACTTCCTCGAATTATCCAACGTAACGATTTCTACAGCAAGGCGACCTATATTAACAATAACCCAAAGTCTCTTTGCCAACAGGAAGGAGTGCATTTTGCGAATTTTTGGAACAGTTTCTACGGCAGGAGGGACTTGTTCCTCGGAGATGGACTTTATCTTAATGACGTTGGAGCTGCGCATTTAGGAAGACTATTTCATAATACTGTCTCTTCTTTTCAGGCTGCCGTAACTCGAACGGTCCCAGAGTAAATTAAATTCCACAAATTTCCCCTGCGCTCGCTGTGTCGCAATTACAAACAATTTGAAGGTTCTCTCCTTAAATGCTCGTAGCTTACGAAATAAAATAAACGAATTTTTTTCTTTAATTGCTTGTAAAGACTATGATGTAATTGCGATAAATGAATCGTGGCTTAGCACTGAAACACGTGACTTTGTAGAGGAGTATCAAATTAGAGGTTATAGACTTTTTGTTAAAAACAGAATAGGTAGGCGAGGAGGCGGTGTTATGTTGTATATCAAAGATAATATTGCGAACGTTATAGAAGTAAAGCACAATTCCAGAACCGATAGATTCGATTATAGCAGAACTTAAATTGAACGATTTCAAACTTCTTGTTGCGGTTATATATAGGCCCCCTAACCAAACAGCTGATAAGGAAGAAGCGTTATATCGTAAACTAAAGAGAATAATCGGTAGTGAGCAGGCTTTAGTTATGGGTAGGCTGACCATATTTCCTTGAGACAAAAACGGGACATTGGGATGGCTAAAAAGGGACGGGGGTTATGTAATATTCTGTATTCATGAAAAAGTAAGTACATAAACCGGGACAAAATTGACATTTTTATTAAAACGACGGGACGGCCAGGAAATATAAAACAAACGGTACTGTCCCGTTCAAAACGGTACGTATGGTCAGCCTAGTTATGGATGACGTTAATTGCGCCAACGTGAATTACGATACAATGCAGGGAGACGCGGAAGGTAATCGTTTAGTTAATTTTCTCGAGGATAGCTTTTTTATTCAAAAGGTTGGGGAACCTACGAGGTTGGACAGTATTTTAGATTTAGTAATAACTACGGATGATAGGCTAATTACTGATCTTCAAGTAATAGAACCGTTAAGCAATAGCGATCACAATATGGTAGAGTTTGTCCTCTCAGTATGTCACTCGAAACCAACTAACTCGACTAAAATTCCTAACTTCCAGCACGCAGACTTTTGTAAATTTCGAAATAAATTGTCACATGTCATTTGGGAAAACGTAATGGGAACTCCAACGCAAAACTAATGTGGGAATCGTTTGAAACAGTATTTAGGACTATAAATGAGGAATGTGTACCGTACAAAATTAAGCGTGCGAAAGTAAACAACAAGCCCTTGTGGTTTACTTCCAGAGTAGGAGACATTATAAAGAGTAGGGATAGGGCTTATAGGCTACATAAGTGCGATAAAGACAATTTGTGGTTACAAAACAACTACACATCTCTAAGGCGTGAAGCGAAAAGTGTAATAAAAAAGTCCAAGCGCGAATTTGAAATCTCCATAGCTCGTGACGGTAAAGAAAACCCAATCGATTCTTTCAATACGTCAACAATAGAAACCCAGTAAAAAGTGTCTTGGGGCCGTTGAAAAATGTTAACGGAGATCTAGTTTCTGAAAACAAGGAAATGGCTACCTTGCTAAACGAAATTCTTACGTCAGTTTTTACTATAGAAGATGTAACGAATATCCCTATGGTCATAGACATAATACCTTTTGATAATGGTAATATTTTGGATAATATTGTGGTTAGTGAAGGGGAGGTAATGCGCTATATTGATAAAATGAAAACGCCGGATTCCATATATCCCATATAACTAAAAGAATTAAAAGATAGCATTGTTGTGCCGCTAAGAAAGATTTTAAATGCGTCTATTTCTGAGGGGCGCGTACCAGATAATTTCAAGTTAGCAAACGTGACACCTATCTTTAAGAAAGGCGATAAAGGTGCGGCGGGAAATTATAGGCCAATCAGTTTAACGTCAGTTGTAGGTAAGCTACTGGAATCAATAATTAGGGATCGTATAGTCGAACACTTAGAATTGCATAATTTAGTTAGAAATACGCAGCACGGTTTTAGGCGAAACAGATCTTGCTTAACTAATGTTTTAGAATTTTTTCAAAGCGTGGTTGACGTTTATGATAGTCATCGGGCGGTTCATATAGTGTATTTAGATTTCCAAAAAGCGTTTGACACCGTCCCGCACAAAAGACTCATTGAGAAAACTAAGGCTCATGGAATCAGGGGTGTCGTAATAAATTGGATAGAAGAGTGGTTGCGAGGTAGGAAACAGAGGGTGGTCGTTGATGGAGCGGAGTCGTGTTGGGCCAATGGAGCGAGTGGCGTTCCTCAGAGTTCTGTATTGGGCCCCTTGCTTTTTCTTATATATATTAACGATTTAGATGTCGGCCTAGTCAGTACAGTTTCAAAGTTTGCGGATAACACGAAGCTGGGTGGTAGGGCGATTAATGACGAAGATAGAGGTAAAATCCAGTAAAATCGTTGATTGGTCAGTCACATGGCAAATGAGATTTAACGTCGATAAATGCAAAATTTTGCATATAGGTTCGCGTAACGGTAATTTTGCGTATTGTATGTCAGGGAAAGATTTAACAAACGTAGAGCAGGAAAAAAATGTAGGAGTTAAGTCGCTGGTGATTTAAAAGTAGCGAAACAAAGTACAGCAGCGGTCAATAAGGCGAACAAAGTGTTTGGTTTTATAGCTCGGAATTTTGAGTACAAATCACGCGATATTATAGTTCCTCTTTATAAATCATTAGTTAGACCCCATTTGGAGTACGAGATCCAATTTTGGAATCCGCATATGCGCAAAGATATAGACAAAATCAAAAGAGTGCAAAGACGAGCATCTAAGATGATTCCGTCGCTTAGGTCAAAGTCGTACGAGGATAGGCTTAAGGAGTTAAAATGACTACACTCGAGACTAGGAGGCTAAGGGGTGATCTAATCCAGGTTTTCAAAATTATGAATGGGTTCGATAACGTAGATAGAGATAGCTTTTTCGAAATATCTCAATATAATAGGACTAGAAATAACGGGTGTAAATTGACAAGTAGAAGGTTCGAGACAACAGTTGCCAAAAACTTTTTTACGTATAGAATAGTAAATAGGTGGAATAGTACTGTGAGGTATTGAAAAACTCATGATCTTCACTTGCCCCAAAAACACCTTTAAATGGGAGACCCAAAATGAGTGCACACACATTTCTACATTACTGTACAGTCTTTACAGCCACACCTACACTTTACCTCCTAAGTATATATATTGTAATGTATATGGTTGTAAACTGTGACTTGGTCCGCAATTGATATGGACCGTGACTTATTTTTGGTTGGCAAGGTACTGGTATTGATGGATACCGTAATGAAATTACTGGATTCCTTAGATCTGATATACTTGCATGTCGGTTATAAATGGATATGGAGTGTAACATATTTGTGGATAGTAGTCTATTATGACTTGATCCTCTGGATCCAGAGATTCTATCTTTAGTTTTAAATTGAAAATTAATTAGTTTTAAATTGATAACACTGGTCAACAAATTTTAAGGAATTTTTTGTATCTTTAATGAAAGTAGCCGATTCTTATGTATTTTTGCATGCTGAATTTGAAAATGATAGTGAAATTGTTTAATTAGTTCGCGTTTTTAAGATATCATGGTAATTATTGTGTAAGTACTGGTAAAAATTTATCCCACAACATATATGTATTTTAAGGAGCACACTCACTTCAATGTCGTTTCCTCTTGGCCTGTCTCTTGTACTCTGACTGTGTACTGTGTGTAGTGTCTCTTATTACTGACCAGCAGAAATCAGCCAGCATAGATGAATTCCACTTGCCGTGGTAACGTTTCTCAAGAGCTGAAATCTGCTGATGAAAACGTTCCCCATGTTCGTCACTTACTTCACCAAGGTTTGCCGGGAAAAAGTCGAAATGGGAATGGAGGAAATGAATTTTTAGAGACATGTTACATCCCATTCTTTGGTACGCCTTCAACATATTATCCACCAATTCATCTGCATTTGGAGCTCTGTTGTTTCCAAGGAAATTTTGCGACACTGACTTGAACGAGACCCAAGCTTCTTTTACTGCGCCCTCCAAAAGTGTCTCGAAATGTTCATCTTTCATCAGATTTCGTATATGAGGACCAACAAATATGCCTTCCTTGATTTTTGCCTCACTGAGTCGAGGGAACTTCTGGAAAAGATACTTAAATGCCTTTCCATCCTTATTGAGTGCCTTCACAAAATTTTTCATAAGCCCTAACTTAATATGTAACGGTGGTAGAAGTATTTTGCTTGGCTCTACTAATGGCTCGCACGAAACGTTTTTCACACCTGGCACTAAACGTTCTCTTAGAGGCCATTCCTTCCTTTCATAATGCTGTGACCTAGCACGGCTGTCCCACTCGCAAAGGAAGCAGCAGTACTTCGTGTAACCCTGCTGGAGACCAAGTAACATGCCGACCACTTTCAAATAACCACATATGCTCCATTTGTGAGCGTTGTAGTTTATGTGGTGAAGCAGATATTGCATATTTTCATATGTCTCCTTCATGTGGACAGAATATCCAATTGGAATGGCAGCTTTTTCGTTTTGTTATGAAGTAGTACAGCCTTAAGGCTTAGCTTAGAGGCATCAATGAACAACCTCCATTCGTCATCTCTGTATGTTATATTTAGAGCATTCATTAAACCAACAACATCTGTACACACCACGAAGTCACCATGTTTGATGAAGAAAGTCTCCAACGTGGATTGCCTAGTGCGGTACATGGATATTTGGACATCATCATGAAGAAGATGCCACTGTTGAAGGCGTGAGGCGAGCAATTCTGCCTTAGACTTCGGTAAGTCCAAATCTCTGATGAGGTCATTCAGTTCGTGTTGGGTGATTTTATGCGGTTCTGTAGACAGTTCACTGGGCACAAAGTCGGTATCTTGTGATGTTGTGGGATGTGCAATGTCTTCATCTGTACTCGTTACAGGATGCTCTTCGTCATCCAAATCGAGGGTGTCTGAGGAGGTAGGAGGATTGGGCACAGGTATGTCTTCGTTATGGGGCACAGGTCGAATGGCGGATGGAACATTAGGATACTTGAGGGTCCATTTTTTCTTCTTACTAATTCCACGTAATGGCGGAACCATGCAGAATAAACAGTCATCCACGTGGTTACTTTGTTCCCTCCACACGACGGGGATGCCGAAGCCCATTGACCTCGGTTTCCCATTGTACCACTCAAGTAATGTAGTTGCACATGTAATGTAGCATATATGCGGCGCCCACGTTTTGTCTGATCTCCTAATTTGCACTTAAAATAAAGGTGGTACGCTTTCTTGATGGCAGGTGTTAACGTCTTCTTTTGCGATTTTAATGTTATTTTGCCGCAAATATAGCAAAAGTTATTTAAGTCATTAACGCATTTACGTGGCATTTTGCTTATAACGTCAATGAGAAACTGATCGCAAGATTACGCTTTAACACGCACTACACTCTATATGTCATGAAGTAACCACAGGTGCAAATTACGAGGGAACACTACAAAAGCACTATGTCAAAATGTGAAATAACGTGTCACCACAACAAGCTTCGCTCTAGAACTGAGCTAAAGGGATTTACGATGTACTCAAGATGGCGCCAGACAACGAGGTTGCCAAACGAGCACATTCTACAGTGTTGCCATATGTTATGCTTCAATGATATATTCATTTCAATTGGGAAATAATGAAAACAGGGCATCCGTGTATCTTCTAAACGCGAACCAATCATGCAAAATGAAGGTCATTTTCGGATTCAGCGACGTCGAATTACTAAAGAAATGATGGTTTCATCGAAGATACATTTTGGCTGTTGATTAGTGTAATTATTTAATTTTGTAAAAATTGGTCGTTGCCAATGTACAGGCGGTTTTTACATAGTGGAGCCACCTCGATGGGCCGAAGTGGCCCCTAGTGTGCCCACTGTAAAAATTTCTTATGTTCTTGTGGTTCGGGACCCACGTAAAATTGTAGGTCCCCTCCGCCACCACGGAGGACATGCACAATACACAATTACGAACACAGGTAGACCAGCCATGAGTGGATCCTACGGTCTTTGTTGGTCTGAAACATTATAACATTATAACATTATATATTTAAATATATACTGCTAACTAAACCCTATATCATTACATTACTGTTGAAAATATTTTAACCGTATGCGCTTTTAATTTATTGTTTTTGATTACAGAGAATATCTTTTCAATAAATATATACAAATTAATTAAATAGCGCGATTTGGCCTCTAATCTTTAAAGATGTTTGGGATAAATGTTAAAAATGAAATAGCCCCTAATTTAATTTCTATTTTAAAAATTAGATTATTGTTTTTTATATTATAGTTTAAGGATAAATTTGTATATTAAGGTGAAAATTTGATTTTGTATTAAATTTGGTTTATCATCGTGGAGAGAGACTTATTTAAAATTTAGAAATCCCGTTCGATGGCTCATTTCTTTTTTTTACCTCTTCAACTTTTATTACCTTTTATACAGCCTACATATTTTGTTTAAAATCTTTTTTGTGTTTACATTTTCGGAATTAATAATAATTGTGATGATAATAATAATAATAATTAGTAAATAAATTTTACACTTACTTATATGAAATTAAATTATTTTAGTTGTAATGAAATTGTGACATGCATTTTTATATGGTAGCTTTAAAAGGTTGGAGCGTATATGTAACGCATTTCTAGGTATATATATGTATATAGTAGCAAATTGTTAAAGATTAAATAAATAACAAAATTTTCTAGTATGTAGTAGGCAGTTTTTACGGTTATTCTTTGACTGGATGTATATAAAGGATTTCAAACCGACACATGAACATCAAATGTGTATAATTTTAAGGTCGCTTTATAATTTTAAGGTAGGTAAGTGTAATTTTAAGGTTTAGAGTCGAAAAATAATTGTTAAAGACACTAATTTATACTGGGTCGATTAGGACTGCTTGAGTTATTTGCTTGCCGTATGTAAATTGTGAGACCTCAAAGCAAGCTAAATTTATTATAAAAAGAAAAAAATTTGTCTATTTGAAATACAGGAATTGTTTTAGTAAATTCTTTTGATAAATTAATTTTTTTTTAAATTTTTTATATATTCATTCATTTTTATTTTATAGGTGGGCTGATTTTTGTTGACTATTTTTTCATTCTTTCATGAGTTTTAATGAAAATTCTAAATGATATTGTGAATGAATAGGCTGATTAAATTCTTTTATTATTCTGAAATTAGATTTTATTGTGATGAGTGTTTTTGCTTAGCATTTTAATTTGAGTATAAATAATGAAAAATGTTTTTTTTACGTTGCGTGTTTGATGAGAAAATAATACAAAATTATTTCTTGATGTAATCCAGTTTCATTAGGTTAGGAATATTTTTATAAAGGTTTGCTTACAACAAAAAGTGAACACTCACTTCATAAAACAGTGAATTATTTTAATTTTGGTTTACGTAGTAGGTTGCGCTGTATTTTTTGGTTCATCATATCTTCTTTTTTATAATAACGATGAAAACTTGTATTTAGTTTCACTTGGAAACGATAAATTACTGGAATTCCTGTGATTTGCAAACCATGCTGGGTTTCGTGTTGAAAGAGAGCGTTCTCTCTCAGATGTAATTTATGAATTCCGAGGTTTCTTCCTGTGAAATTTAGCGTTGCAGGTTGGAATTAATATATTAAATTAATTTTCGGTATTATTATTTAAATTTTTGTTATTTAATGAGTCTGTTTTGGGAACTGTGTTATTTTTTAAACTTCATTTGGCGCGTCTATATTTATATTGTGCAGTATTGTTTCGTTGCGTTTGATGATTTTTTTAATTATCTTCTCCGATGTAACTGTCATAAGTAACCTTATTGGTAGCTAGGGCGTGATTAAATTTTTGTGAAATTCTGTGAAACTTGTCATATTTTTCCGTAAATTTGGCCAGAGCAAATTATAGTTATTGTTTTCAAAGTGGTGTTGAGAAAATTCTGTAAATTAGATGTGAAAAGTGATAATCAGTAGCAGTACAAACTTTTTCGATATTTTTTTTTGAAAATTTCGAGAGGCTCGATTTGGAAGAAACTAAGTTGAATCCGAATTCCACCCATTGAGTTTAGTTGGCCCGAATTAGGTGACCGATCACCGATGAGAGAGATGAGAGAGAGAAGAGATGAGAAGACAGAGCGAGAGAAACGAAACCGACTTGGTGCAGGACAGTTTCGATCGAAGTGGTCTACTGGTATTTTTCGGGCAGTCCTGGTCCCGCTGCTCGATGCTTTGCTCAATATGTGTTTTAGCACTCGGTATGCAAACCCGAGTGTCTAAGGCTTTACTGTTCATAGAGGCATACAGTAGGTTCGTTGTGAAAACATCTACGGCGAAGTGATCGTTTGATTAATGCCATGTAGGGAGTCTCAGCTGGACGTAGGAGGAGCAGCGTTCACCGACAAAAGTTGAGATGAGAGAGGCGAGTTTCTTCGTCGACTTCTAGAATTGCAAATTCCGTCCAATTCAGGTGCGTGGTTCCACTTTCAGTATATCCATCCCCTGATTCTACTTTTTGAATTGGACGACTCATTTGTTTTTCGCTATTTTCTGGAGAGAGAACGGAACCTCAAGCGTGCTGATCTGTTGCATGGTGATGCATCCCCTTGCATTCTAGCGAAGTGAGCAGGAGAGGTGCGATTGAGAAGTTAAGAAGTCCGTTGTCATCTTTGCGGATTGTTATCTAAACAACGTCCAGAAATTAAGCTACACTGATTATTATGTAATGAAATTATAAGTGAAAGGGTGTGATTATTGCCCAAATTTGTTTTGTGTTTTATGTAATAGTATGTGCGCTCTGGTCAGTATTTTTTGTAAACGTAAACATGTTCTTTCTACGTTGCCCTGATAGTAACTATGTAACTACAGGAATATCTGTTTCGAATGTAAAGCGATCTTTTATGAGGAATCGCTGGAATAGATTGTGAACTTGAAATTTGTTGTAACTAGTGTTAAGAAAATTATCCTTTATTTTTCACTTAACACCTTTGTTACAGATCGTACATTTGATTATTAGTGTAGAATGTTATTTTATGAAAATGTGAAAATTATAAATTTTTCTTTCGATTTTATAAAATGATACAAAATATCTAATGTGTGGAATTTGTCATTGAAATGATTTTCTGTCTGTTCTAACTTTGAACTTGTTTAAAAAAAACTGAAAAATAAATAATTTGTTGAGTAGATAAATAAATTTGTTAAAAGAAAATAAATTAAATAAATAAGTTTTCCCAAGTGAAAACGTATTTTCGAGGGGGTGATGCGAGTGTAGTGAATTGGTTTTTAATAAAGATAAAGATAATAATGTCTAATAAGAATTAAATGTTTTTTTTACAAGAATTTAATAATGTTTTGTTTGATAAAGAAGAAAATAATGTTTAATAAGAAATTGATAATGTTTTGTTTGAAATTAAAAATATAAAAATACAAATTGGCAACATTCTGAGATGTGCCCAAGCTGGAGGCTGTTTGAAGTGCTCAACCCAATCTCGGCACGGGGATGGCCTCGTTTAGGTGGCTTTTCGTATTACGATGTTATTGTAAATCTAAAATATTAAATTGTCTCTCTCTCCACGATTGAATGTTAACGCTAATTCCACCCTCGCATTACCCCGTTAGTCTAAAGTATTTCGGCATCAATAAAAAGTCAGTAAATAGTAAATAAAAGTGTGTAATTTATTCCCGGTCCTCCTTTGTGTGTTCGAAAGTAAATGGCGCCCACCGGCTCAAGCGTCTGCCCGCGTGTTTATAAAGCACAGTGAAGCGAGTGTAAAGAGAAGAAAGAACAATAATAAAAGAAATTGAATCAAGTAAATAATAAACTGTAAATAAGAAGGAAAGAGTTTTGTTTACTACAGCATGTATAGAAAAGTTTCTTATATATATATATATATATACACACACACACACACACACACACACACACACACACAGGGTGTTCCATAAGTCTGGAAACATAGGGTAAAATAAGTAATTCATGTTTTTCCGTTTATGCAAGTGCCCATGATGTCTTTGAGTAAGGAAGAACGCATCCAGGTAATTCTGCTCGTAGGAAATCGGAGTCAGAGGGAGGGCCTAAAAAATTTAACAGATTGCATCTGGACCGCGCGCCGATAACACAGCTGTGTCGGCAAACTTGTAGCAAAGTTCAGGGAAACGGGATCCATAGGAGATAAACCACGCATTGGACCTCCGAGGACATCCACCGACGATGACATAGCCGCTACCATCCTCGCTCATTTCACAAATAGTCCCCAAAAGTCTCTTCGGTGTTTTTATTGCCGTTTTTATCATTTTGCCCAGTGGTTCCAGACTTACGGGACACCCTGTATATATATATATATATATATAAATAAATACTTTGGTACCTTTGGTTAGCTTCCGCCTGAATTGTTCATTTTGACGAAGGTCAAGCTTTTCTCTCCACCTTAGACCTGCAGTTTAACGTGGAATCCGAACCACGCCCCACCAGCAGCCCAGCGTCTAGGCCACCCAGGGTACCCATTTATCTACCAACCACTTTCTTTATTGTGTGGAAGGATGAACAGCCGGGTTTTGCTGCGCGCCGGCTGCAGTCAACGGATTTCGAACCCGGGGCCGATGGATTCGTAGTCAGCGACGCTAACCACTACACCACCGAGGCGCATATATATATATATATATGTTATACACAAGCCACCCGAGTTCCCATAATACCCCATGTTTTATCTTCAATATTTAAAACAGCCCTTGAGATAAACCTCGAGTGTCATCGACTTGTGCGACGCTCCTACCCCACTTTTTTCTTTGTTCTTAAATACTTGCCTCGGCACGTTTTTGGACTCGTAGGAGGGATGGAGCACGAAAACAGATGCGGACCCGTCAGAATAGATCTGGCGCTTCGTCGGGAGAGAGTGAAAGGACGGGTAGCGCTTGGTGATTCTCCGAGTAGGCCTTTGAGAGAGTTTGCTCGTTAAAGACTAAATTTGAGAGAATATTGAGATTTTGAGATTTTTGAGGTTTTTGAGGGTTTTGAGGTTTTGAGATTTGAGTTTTTGAGGAAATATTGAGAGCCGTTAGCCTAAACTACTGCGAGGGATGTAGTGGATGGGCAACGATAGAACTTAAATTATTTAATTAATGTTAACCCTTTATGGTACCATGTTGCATCTATTTAACATTTCAAATACAGCATTTAGACTTAACCCTACAAAAATGTTGTGCGATAGAGGGTTAAGACTAGTTTAAGAAAAAACCTGAACTTGACCGTACTATATTTCAAATTCGGGACTGAACTTGTAACCAAATGTGACTTAAATTTATTGATTAAAAGCCATTCAAACCAACTATTTCATTATCAAATACACACTGAAATCGGGGGTACAGAAGTAAGCGGAAGATAAAGAATTCACGCAGAGGGTCACTAACTTAAAGAAAGATCTATTATAACTTCAATTTACTCATCGAGCATTTACAGTGACCTTCGAGAATAAACAATTTGTAATAAGGATCCGTCTCCCCTGACAGCGGACCTTTTTTATTCTTTATTACAAACTGGTTAAGAAGTAGGGGATAAACGGATTTTTTATTACAACTGGTGTCAGAAGTGGGATCTTTCTTTTCTGATACCCCCCCCCCCCAAAAAAAGTGCTCTCCAAGTGTGTATATGAGGGCTACCAGCTCGCAACAGACGGCGACGAACGACAACGTGAGGGTCACCCGATCGAGAACAGCTGCGTGGGCTGCTGCTGCTCAGGCCAAGTCGACATCGCAACTTGCTACTGGACACCAAGCCGTAGGTGGAGTAAACTTTCCCACCAATGCGGAGAGGTAAGCGACCCATCTTGTGTTGCGAAAGGTTTTAGAGGACGAGTGGAGAGCCTCGTATAGAGGGCAGTCCCCCTAAATTAACCCCATCAAACCTTCATTTCTTTCCCCCCAAAAAATTGTGATATAAATAGAGTACCTTTCCTTCCAATCGGTTCCCCTAGACTCGAGTTTGAGACTGATCCGGTTCCGAACCTATGTTTAGCACAATTTAGCGATTCAAATTCGGTCGAGTTTTGGCCGATCTCATTCGAGAACATGCCTCTTGGCCAAGAAGAAATCAGTCCCAACTATGTATCAGCAACCACTCCCTATACACTTCCCTCATCCCTATGTTCCCCCTTTCTATCCAGGGTATCCTCACTTGTATTCCCCCAATGTAGGCTTCCCCAATCCACACGTTAATATTGTCCCGTATAACACTAGTAATGCACCCAAATTCCATACAAAAAATGCCGGGTATAAGCACGCTCGATGTATTCTATGTGGGGACAGGGAACACCTAGCTCCTCAGTGCCACCTGATTGAAAAGGTGAAGACTGAACGAGAGGGAAAGGGTGCGTGAAAGGGAAGAGAGCTAAAGGCGAGAGAATGAAAGAGATCATCGGAGGGAATGGACCCCAAGAGGAGACCGACGGTATGAAGATTACGAAAGAAGAGGAAGTAGGTACTCTTCCCCTTCCGAATATTCGAGAAGACGGAACTTCTCGCCGTATGAGAGAAATAGAGATAACTATGGTAACCCCAGATATGATAACAGGCATGAGGGTAACCCAAGATACGACAACAGGCATGAGGGTAACCCAAGATACAACAACAGGTATGAGGGTAACCCCAGATACGACTACAGACATGAGAATCGGTACCGTTCTCCGTCACCCTATGAACAACGAAGAAGAAGGGACTATTCCCCTTACGACAGAGACCTCCCCTTATGACAGAAGAAACGGAGGTTACCCCTCCCGCGACAGGAATGGAGGCAGGTATCCCGACAGAAGAACGGACCGAAGTCCGTCACCCTATCGGAGATACAATAAGGAAAGAGAACCTAACCGCGGAAGACGCCCAGAAAAAGAATGGAAAAAAGGGCGAGATGATTCTCCGTGGCCCCGAAGAAAGGACCCCTCAACCGAAAGGGACCTTTTCCCCCGTCGAGAGTCATTTAAGGAGGAAGAGCCAAAATACAAGACAAAAGAACTTAAATTGAAGTCGATATTGGTAAGGAGAAAGGAAGACAAAGGCAGGGAATGGGACGAAAGAGACAGAAAAAATCTCACCAATAAGGAAGCGAAAGAGATAAATGAAATATATGAAAGGAATGAAAGACGCAGCTTCAATAATGATACGAAAGAGCAGTGTCTAAATGTTTATGAAACGAGCAATATTGAAAGTGCATATACGGTGCAAGAGGACGAAGTGTGTCTGCAGAAAAATCTGACCTTGAGAGCGGAGTCTGCCTCATGCAGACCTCATAACGAGTGCGAGGAAAGAACAGAAAGTGACCTTGACTTTGAGGTAGAATCTCGGTCAGAGGACACAGACGAGGTGAAAACGATAGCGGTGTGTAAGAGAAGAATGTATGAAATGTTTGAATTAAGCGAGAAAGAAATGGAAACAATGCAAGAATTAAAATCGGAGAGCTCGATGAATGATAGTGTAATAGATGAGAACACGAAAAACCGAAGGGAAATTGATCCCCCAACGGAAGCAAAATGGGTAATCGGAGAAGATGACGTGTGTTCATGTGACGTAAGTATGAGACAACATGACGAAGAGTGATTCGCGTCTATATTGTGGGAACGGAAGTAGTTTGAATCCGACGAACAAACATGTAAATTGCGAAAATGAATTAAAAACGAGCGATGAAAATATCGTGATAATGGATGCGGATGAATTGGCTATACAGGAAATGAAAGAATTCAGCGAAACAGACATAAATGAAGTATCTCCCTCGAATGATTGCCCCTGGGAATCGACCAGGGTAAAAATAAACGAAAGTTGCGTGAGGGAGAATGCAGAGTAACAAATAATGAATGAAAACGATCCCATGATGTCCCTTGAACTTTTGAACGAAGGGACCGATGTTTGTTTAACGAGGGAAGGGGCAATGAACAATGTTGAATTTCGACCCCCAAGTCGAAATTACGAATCATAGCCGTAAGGCGGTAAATGACGAAGTCCTAACCACCATGGGACAAATAGAAACAAAAATAGGCATTGAGCGCGAGAAATATGATCTTACTGCGTTGCTCGTTGAAGAATTGCCTGAGAGATTAAACTTTATTTTAGGGGCGGATTTCATCCGAGTAAACCTCATACAAATTGCAGGTAAGGGCACGGGGTTTGTGGCTTACACAAATGAGATCCAAATCCCATTGAGTACGAAATTGATGGGAGCCCCTAACCAAGAAGACCAAAACGCGGAGAGAAAAGAGGTAAACAACCTCCCTCCCATTAATACGAGGGTCCACTTCCATTGCCCCTTTAGCTGGAGCAATTTTAGAAGTACGGACTCTTTCCCCGTTGAAGGAGGGATCCACTCTAATCATAGAGGCGAGAGAAACCCCTTTAAACCTGAGGGTAAAACCGCAACTAGTTTGCGTGAACGAAGAAAGGAATGTATCCGTTATCGTGCGAAATGATCCGCCAACGATAGAGTTAAAGTTACGAGAGAAAGGACAAAGCTGGCGGGAGAAGTTTTACAATACTGCAATTGCGAAGGGAAAACACCCTGTAGTGCGCCAAACGAATGCTCTTCCAACGGCGAAGAACCCAAGAAAGAAGTGAGTAAAAAAGAGATCAATCAAGTCATGAACCATAAGCGTAAATGGTCTGAAGATGAAATTTCAGAGGAAATTTATAACATGGAAATGATGAGCGAATTCTCGTTAACCCCTAAGTCTGCAGAGCCGGAAAGAAGGGAAGTACAAAAATTTGTGGAAAATACTAAAGTAGACCCCGAAGAAGGGAATGAATTAAAAACCCTTCTTAAGGACCATATTGGACAAAAGAAGAGAAAACTAAACGAGACCGAAATTGTGACCGAGGAAGAAGAACCAAACGAGATGAATTACGGACGCCAGAAAAATAAACGCAATTATAGTGACGAAATGGAAAGGAAAGGGGAGATAACGAACGAACCGCACCGTTTCCGCTGCCGTCACGACGAAACGATAATTTGCAGTCGCACGCAGGCCGACCACCAGAACTCATTTAAAGGTCCTGATTGCTGGTCTAGAAGATGAACTTATCGGCTAACGTTTAGAAGACGATCGAACGAGTAAACAAGACACGCACACTAATTAAACCAAAGGGAACAAATGGGTTAAACTCTTCCCCGGGACAATAAAGAAAAATGTTCTTTCCTTTTAACACATCTTTTACCACTTAATTAGGCTGACCATACGTACCGTTTTGAACGGGACAGTACCGTTTGTTTTATATTTCCTGGCCGTCCCGTCGTTTTAATAACAATGTCAATTTTGTCCCGATTTATGTACTTACTTTTTCATGAATACAGAATATTACATAACCCCCGTCCCTTTTTTGCCATCCCAATGTCCCGTTTTTGTCTCAAGGAAATATGGTCAGCCTACACTTAATATAAAATCAAATTAATCTTCCCCCCCCTCCGAAAGTTGATTGAAAGGCATGATTCATGTTGGGAGTTAACAATGTTCACGTAACTATATATATTTTATATTGTGTTTCATACTGGTTTATATTAATTTATGTTATTAATAATATTTGATAAATTTATACATTTGATATCGTAACGATTGACTCAGAAATTGGTGGCGAGGGAATATTCACGCGAAAACAATCGGTATAAATGCATAGGTTGGAAATATAATATAATGAGATAGCATGTTTCGCGCGTCCAAATCAGCTCTCAAATTCCTTGAGTTTAAGAGGATCGATGGAAAATTTATAAAAAGGAATTCATTAAGATTTCGAGAGAAGAAATTTTCCTGTTTATAATTGCTCATATAAAATGTTTTTGTTTTGTCTTAACAAAATTGCTCCTGAATTAATCAGGATCCCCGTCCTTTTTAACCTGATGCATTATACACGTTGGGGCGTAAACCTTCTCAAATCACGGAGTCCCTTTTCCAACCAATGGGCTCCCTAATTCGGCAGGGCCCCACGCACACTTTCGCACGTCTCAGTCTGAAGCCCGGTTTCGGGATCACTTACATAGTAAACTCCTCGTTTACGAAAGAAGCCTTACACCACTTCAATGCTTCCTTGTCACGAGGAATGGACCTCCGGGATGTGACTCGATACCTCAGACGAGTCACCCTCAAGAAGTCAGACGAAAGAACGACCTCCTTCGTCTCCTACTCCACCCTCACCCTTGGTTTCGTATTGGGAATCGCCGTCATCGGAATTGCGACCTGAAAAAGATGCTGTCTCCGAGATCCTCCACCGGTACCAACTGCCAGGTTTAAAATCCCTGCATTGGGACCCCCGGAAGCTCAGGTGACCCGATCGCCAACGCCCCCAAGAAGCCCCCCTCATGAATTTCGCTTTTCACCGGCGAGCCCAAGTTTCGTCAGAAGATTGTCCCCAGCAATTCAGTCATATCGTATGCCAGAATCAGCACCTAACGTTGGCTACTAGGAAATGGGCATTCCCGTAATTAAGACTTAAACCACTTCTCCCATCTGGCCCCTTTGCGTTTTTCCCCATGTCTAATACTTACGAAAAAACGACCGAATGAAGGTAGTTTAATTTAATGAATTAAATTTACATGGTAGAATTGAATTGCTAAAGTAATAACTTCATTCGGTAGTTAGTGCGTAACTAACTAATAACACTGGTCAACAAATTTTAAGGAATTTTTTGTATCTTTAATGAAAGTAGCCGATTCTTATGTATTTTTGCATGCTGAATTTGAAAATGATAGTGAAATTGTTTAATTAGTTCGCGTTTTTAAGATATCATGGTAATTATTGTGTAAGTACTGGTAAAAATTTATCCCACAACATATATGTATTTTAAGGAGCACACTCACTTCAATGTCGTTTCCTCTTGGCCTGTCTCTTGTACTCTGACTGTGTACTGTGTGTAGTGTCTCTTATTACTGACCAGCAGAAATCAGCCAGCATAGATGAATTCCACTTGCCGTGGTAACGTTTCTCAAGAGCTGAAATCTGCTGATGAAAACGTTCCCCATGTTCGTCACTTACTTCACCAAGGTTTGCCGGGAAAAAGTCGAAATGGGAATGGAGGAAATGAATTTTTAGAGACATGTTACATCCCATTCTTTGGTACGCCTTCAACATATTATCCACCAATTCATCTGCATTTGGAGCTCTGTTGTTTCCAAGGAAATTTTGCGACACTGACTTGAACGAGACCCAAGCTTCTTTTTCTGCGCCCTCCAAAAGTGTCTCGAAATGTTCATCTTTCATCAGATTTCGTATATGAGGACCAACAAATATGCCTTCCTTGATTTTTGCCTCACTGAGTCGAGGGAACTTCTGGAAAAGATACTTAAATGCCTTTCCATCCTTATTGAGTGCCTTCACAAAATTTTTCATAAGCCCTAACTTAATATGTAACGGTGGTAGAAGTATTTTGCTTGGCTCTACTAATGGCTCGCACGAAACGTTTTTCACACCTGGCACTAAACGTTCTCTTAGAGGCCATTCCTTCCTTTCATAATGCTGTGACCTAGCACGGCTGTCCCACTCGCAAAGGAAGCAGCAGTACTTCGTGTAACCCTGCTGGAGACCAAGTAACATGCCGACCACTTTCAAATCACCACATATGCTCCATTTGTGAGCGTTGTAGTTTATGTGGTGAAGCAGATATTGCATATTTTCATATGTCTCCTTCATGTGGACAGAATATCCAATTGGAATGGCAGCTTTTTCGTTTTTGTTATGAAGTAGTACAGCCTTAAGGCTTAGCTTAGAGGCATCAATGAACAACCTCCATTCGTCATCTCTGTATGTTTATTTAGAGCATTCATTAAACCAACAACATCTGTACACACCACGAAGTCACCATGTTTGATGAAGAAAGTCTCCAACGTGGATTGCCTAGTGCGGTACATGGATATTTGGACATCATCATGAAGAAGATGCCACTGTTGAAGGCGTGAGGCGAGCAATTCTGCCTTAGACTTCGGTAAGTCCAAATCTCTGATGAGGTCATTCAGTTCGTGTTGGGTGATTTTATGCGGTTCTGTAGACAGTTCACTGGGCACAAAGTCGGTATCTTGTGATGTTGTGGGATGTGCAATGTCTTCATCTGTACTCGTTACAGGATGCTCTTCGTCATCCAAATCGAGGGTGTCTGAGGAGGTACGAGGATTGGGCACAGGTATGTCTTCGTTATGGGGCACAGGTCGAATGGCGGATGGAACATTAGGATACTTGAGGGTCCATTTTTTCTTCTTACTAATTCCACGTAATGGCGGAACCATGCAGAATAAACAGTCATCCACGTGGTTACTTTGTTCCCTCCACACGACGGGGATGCCGAAGCCCATTGACCTCGGTTTCCCATTGTACCACTCAAGTAATGTAGTTGCACATGTAATGCAGCATATATGCGGCGCCCACGTTTTGTCTGATCTCCTAATTTGCACTTAAAATAAAGGTGGTACGCTTTCTTGATGGCAGGTGTTAACGTCTTCTTTTGCGATTTTAATGTTATTTTGCCGCAAATATAGCAAAAGTTATTTAAGTCATTAACGCATTTACGTGGCATTTTGCTTATAACGTCAATGAGAAACTGATCGCAAGATTACGCTTTAACACGCACTACACTCTATATGTCATGAAGTAACCACAGGTGCAAATTACGAGGGAACACTACAAAAGCACTATGTCAAAATGTGAAATAACGTGTCACCACAACAAGCTTCGCTCTAGAACTGAGCTAAAGGGATTTACGATGTACTCAAGATGGCGCCAGACAACGAGGTTGCCAAACGAGCACATTCTACAGTGTTGCCATATGTTATGCTTCAATGATATATTCATTTCAATTGGGAAATAATGAAAACAGGGCACCCGTGTATCTTCTAAACGCGAACCAATCATGCAAAATGAAGGTCATTTTCGGATTCAGCGACGTCGAATTACTAAAGAAATGATGGTTTCATCGAAGATACATTTTGGCTGTTGATTAGTGTATAATTAATGATAAGTGTTTAATTTAATTAAATAAGTAATATTTTCCTTTAGTGATTAGTGCTTAACGAATTAGTGTTCGATTTACAAGCCTCACTGAAATGACCTCTCGTTGTGCAACTTATATATTTCTTCGTCTGTGTATTTCAATTTTCTCCCTGCTATATCGCTTTCCTATACTTATTTAAAAAAATCATATTAACTCATAAAACCATTATAATATCATTATGATTTGTAATATCGTCCTTTGTCATAAAGCGAGATTGCGAAAGTCTCTCAAAAGCAACTTTCTGTAATGCTGACGATGCGGGTAAGGCTTGCAGTCGAATTAATTGCTGACCGCACCTAATAACTAAATTATACTGCAAAATATAAATTCATATAATTTCATTCAGTTAACTATAATGTAGGCCCTCGTAAAGTAGGCTTTCGTCTTTCGGTTGAGTATGCAAATTTTAGTATAGAAAAAAGAAGAAAAAAGTTTTTCCATTTTTACTTATAAAATTTATGAACTTTATGAGATTTATGAAAATTAATTTAGTCATCCCTTTGGAAAACTATGAGTCGTTAGGCGACTCGTCGTACGATTATTCCTCCTAAAGAAAGCACTTTCCACCCCAAGTTACAAGAATTAGTCGTCCTAAACCGGTAGACGCAGTTTTCATGATGTTAACGTAAATGAAAATGAAACTATATTGAAGGCTGATCCGTTTCCCCATCGGATTATTTAATTTAGGGAAAGGCGTTGCCCTTATAAGGCATTCAGAAATTAAAATTTCCCCGTATAATGTGATCTTCTTGCTCTGTGTTTCTCTTCTTAAACCTACCCTTTCCTTGATTATATATTGGTTATGCGGTGAGTAAACAAACATTTTCAGTACTCACGGTATTCATTCTATGAGTGTAATTTTCAGAATAAATCCGCATATGTTGTTTAACTCACAGTATTTATTATGTAAATTTATTTTTTAGCTTATTGATTTGACAACTTTAAATTTATTCATAAATAGTAAGCAAGCTTAACTAGGTTAATGTTCAATTGAATTTCTCATATTTTCATTGTAACTACGAGTTCTAACGTATCTGAATAGACATAAGTAACCTAAATTTGTGTTTTGAGAATTGCCTCTCCACTACGAATCATTTCCGCTCACGGAACATTTATCTTTCTGTATTCACGGACCATGGAAGTCCTTCGTTCGGCCTCAAGTTCTCTCAGGAACTCATTACTTTTTTTGTTTGTTTTTTGTTTTTTTTTTGGAAGGAACGAATTTGTTATACACAAGCCACTCGAGTTCCCATAATACCCTGTGTTTTATCTTCAATATTTAAAACAGCCCTTGAGATAAACCTCGAGTGTCATCGACTCGTGCGACGCTCCTCCCCCACTTTATTCTTTGTTCTTAAATGCTTTCCTCGGCGCGTTTTGGACTCGTAGGAGGGATGGAGCACGAAAACAGATGCGGACCCGTCAGAATAGATCTGGCGCTTCGTCGGGAGAGAGTGAAAGGCCGGGTAACGCTTGGTGATTCTCCGAGTAGGCCTTTGAGAGAGTTTGCTCGTTAAAGACTAAATTTGAGAGAATATTGAGATTTTGAGATTTTTGAGGGTTTTGAGGTTTTGAGATTTGAGTTTTTGAGGAAATGTTGAGAGCCGTTAGCCTAAACTACTGCGAGGGATGTAGTGGATGGGCAACGATATAACTTAAATTATTTAATTAATGTTAAGACTAGTTTAAGAAAAAACCTGAACTTGACCGTACTATATTGCAAATTCGAGACTGAACTTGTAACCAAATGTGACTTAAATTTATTGATTAAAAGCCATTCAAACCAACTATTTCATTATCAAATACACACTGAAATCGGGGGTACAGAAGTAAGCGGAAGATAAAGAATTCACGCAGAGGGTCACAAACTTAAAGAAAGATCTATTATAACTTCAATTTACTCATCGAGCATTTACAGTGACCTTCGAGAATAAACAATTTGTAATAAGGATCCGTCTCCCCTGACAACGGGCCTTTTTTATTCTTTATTACAAACTGGTGAAGAAGTAGGGGATAAACGGATTTTTTATTACACACACATATATATATATATATATATATATATATATATATATCTGTGTGTGATCTCCAAGGGGTAACCTAGTCTGGGTGGTCAGGCCCACAAAACGATATATATATATATATATAACTTGGTTGAATGGTTTGTTCTTAGGGAAGCGTAGCTTAGCGAGGAATAGGAGGACGAAAAGATGGTACATGTTTATTAACAGACGTTTCGGAAAAATTCAATTTCCATCATCAGTGCTAAAAAGTTTAAAAACAAATAGAAATAAATAAGTATAATAATAAAAACGAACAATAAATTAAAATGGCGCAACAATTAGCGAGAATGAATAGTAAGTTACAATATATTAAATTAAAAAATTAAAAATTAAATGATACAAAGTGTAAAAGTATGGACAATAAGTAAAATATAAAACGGTTTAGGTAAAACAGAATTGAAGGGTTTCTTACCAGATTGTTAATGTAATGGGAGACTAATTATACAGAAGATTGGGAATGGTTGCCTCTTGAAAGAATTCCATATTAGGAAGATGGAGCCGGGCGGAGTGATGGTGGATTTCTTTTGAGAGTTTATTTTGCAATGTTTAAATTGAAAGCGGAACTGTAATCGTTGAGGGTTGGCTGGATACTGAGGATATAAAGGGACTCAAGTATGCGGAGGTCGATTAGTTGGTTGGCTGAATTAATGATTTTGAAGTGGGAGGAAAGTAACGGGTGGTTGTGGAGGTGGCAGTGATCCTTTATTGCTGATTTGGAGGGTTTGTTCAAGGGCTGTGAAGTTCTTGTAGAAATCCCACGATGCTCGTCCACTCTTGTTTGATATTGGCGGATGGTACTGCCAATATAGTTCGCTTTGCAGCGAACACAATTAAAAGCGTAGATAGTGGACGAAGCAAGTGGCTGGGGTGTTTTTTCTTTATGGTTGAGGTAAGATTTGATACTATTGTTGTTGGTGAAAGCGAAATGAAATTTAATTTTGGGGTAAAGCGGGGTGAGTAAGAGACGGAGTTCTGAGAGTATTTTGTGGCTAATGTGGTCGTAATAGGGGAATGAAAAATATTGTACGTCTTTTTTAACAGTGGTTAAGGACTGTAACAGATGTTTTGGGAAAGTTATTAATGCTGAAGTTAAGAATTAACTCTATTTCATGATGGAAGGATAAGTACGAGGAGCAAAGATGGTAGGCACGGTGGATTAAAATTTTAATACTATTTATTTTATATAGCAAGGGGATGTGGCTTAGGAAATTAGTACCTAGGCCTGTGTACGTGGGTTTTCGATATATGGAAGTGCTAAATTTGTTGTTTTGTTTAGTTATTGTAATATCTAGGAAGGGAAGGGTGTTATTGGATTCGTCTTCTTTGGTGAACTTAATGTTTTTATGTTGGGAATTAAGGTAGTTAAGAAAAAGGGGGGCGTGGTTGGCATTGTGAAAAAGGAGAAAGGTGTCATCAACGTATCTTTTATATAGGTGTGGTTTATAATGAGTGGGGCAATGAAGTAGCCAGTTATTTTCGTGATGGCTGAGGAAGATGTTCGCTAGAGTGGCACTTAAGGGGGATCCCATAGCTTCGTCCACTATCTACGCTTTTAATTGTGTTCGCTGCAAAGCGAACTATATTGGCAGTACCATCCGCCAATATCAAACAAGAGTGGACGAGCATCGTGGGATTTCTACAAGAACTCCAAAGCCCTTGAACAAACCCTCCAAATCAGCAATAAAGGATCACTGCCACCTCCACAACCACCCGTTACTTTCCTCCCACTTCAAAATCATTAATTCAGCTAACCAACTAATCGACCTCCGCATACTTGAGTCCCTTTATATCCTCAGTATCCAGCCAACCCTCAACGATTACAGTTCCGCTTTCAATTTAAACATTGCAAAATAAACTCTCAAAAGAAATCCACCATCACTCCGCCCGGCTCCATCTTCCTAATATGGAATTCTTTCAAGAGGCAACCATTCCCAATCTTCTGTATAATTAGTCTCCCATTACATTAACAATCTGGTAAGAAACCCTTCAATTCTGTTTTACCTAAACCGTTTTATATTTTACTTATTGTCCATACTTTTACACTTTGTATCATTTAATTTTTAATTTTTTAATTTAATATATTGTAACTTACTATTCATTCTCGCTAATTGTTGCGCCATTTTAATTTATTGTTCGTTTTTATTTATTATACTTATTTATTTCTATTTGTTTTTAAACTTTTTAGCACTGATGATGGAAATTGAATTTTTCCGAAACGTCTGTTAATAAACATGTATCATCTTTTCGTCCTCCTATTCCTCGCTATATATATATATATATATATATATATATATATATATATATATATATATATATATACATATATATATATATGGGTGTGTATGTATGTAAATTTGGGTATTCTAGCCTAAAATAAAACACAAGAAGAAGGAGAGAGGGATGAGATCCTTTCACTGCTGCGTCTCGGAGCATTTTGAATTCTTCACTAACCTTCCTGAGCGGATTTAGCATCACAGACAGCTAGAAGAGCGTTCCGCACAAGATGAGGAAATAGAACGAACAAATGAAAAATGAGGTTCATTTGTTCGTTCTCCCTCCTCATCTTGTGCGGAACGCTCTTCTACACAAGCGTCGTTCTTTACATTAATTATACTATGTGTTGTTTGCAGTTAAAATGTATATATATATATATATATACTGTATGTGTGTGTGTGCTCTTCATTTCCATTAATGTTTGTTTATATAGTCTAAATAAAACAGCTGTAGCATTCTCTCAATTTAATATACAGGGTGTCCCATAAGTCCGGCATCATAGGAAAAATAATAAAAAAGGCAAAACAAAAGCTTTTATTTACAGAACGTGCTCAATATGTCCACACCATTGTTTTCAATACACAAATTCAGACGTGATACCCAGTCAGCAAGCACACGGTGAATGATGTCAGGAGTAATGGTGTTACATGCCCCAATAATGCGCTGCCGCAAATGTTCAACACTCCTAATTTTCTCTGCGTATACCAGCGCTTTCAAGTGGCCCCAGAGATAAAAATCTAGTGGCGTGAGATCCGGGCTTCTAGCTGACCATTCCACAGGCCCTCGACGTCCTATCCAATGACCAGGGAATTGTTGGTACAGGTATTCCCTTACTTGGTTGCTGTAATGTGCAGGAGCGCCGTCTTGCTGGAACCATGTTGGGAAATTTCCTTCTTCGTTCAAGACACTGGGAAATGCTTCTTCCTTGAGCATACGTAGGTAGGTGCCTCCAGTGACATGTTCATCGAAAAAGAGGGGGCCTATGATGCGATCCTTCCAAGTGCCACACCATACCATCACCCAAGATGCACCTTGTTCCTTTGAAGAGGTATACCAGTGAGGGTTGTTTTGAGACTAGTAGCGGGTGTTCTGTCGATTTACCTCACCATTTCCATAAAAAACAGCCTCGTCACTGAACAGAATGGTAGACGAGAAATTGGCATCCCGAGCATATTGTTCCGTAGCCCATTCACAAAATTCCATCCGCCGGTCGGGATCATCTTCGCTTAATTTCTGTAGGATCTGAAGTTTATATGGATGCCATTTGTGAGCCTGAAGAATGCGATGGATGCTACTTTTCGACACTCCTGTCTCGGCGGACAATCGCCGAAGAGACTTATTGGGACTTCTGTTAAAATGAGCCAGGATAGCAGTCGCTGTATCATCGTCAGTGGACCTCCTTGAAGGTCCACTGCGTGGTTTATCTTCTATGGATCTTGTTTCCTTAAACTTTGCAACAAGTCTGCTAACACAACTCTGTGTTATTGGCTCGCGGTCTGGATGCAGTCTGTTAAATTCAGCAGCGGCCTCGCTTTGACTCCGATTTCGTATGAGTAGAATTATCTGGATTCGTTCTTCCTTGCTCACAGACATTATGGCCTGTAGAAAGAGAAAAATATGAATTATGGTTTGTAGAAATAGAAAAATAGGAATTTCTCCTATGATGCCGGACTTATGGGACACCCTGTATATCGAAATACAAATTATGCATATATGTACATAAGGTGCCAAACAGTGATAAAACACGCATGATTTGTATATATTTACATTAAAAATATCACAACAGTAGAGGAGAATTGCATTAGACGCTAAAACAGGAATAACCGGTGTTATTCAATATATGTATATGTAAGCACCAAAACAAAAATAATACGGGTATTACAGAAGAAGAATTCTACATACAACAAAATACACAACTTTTGTTTAATATATATACACATCAAAAATGGAAATACATGCTTTAAGATAAGTTTCTACCACGTTTAAATGAAATAGTAAACTCACACGTAATCGAGCCCACATTTACATCCTTATTGCTCTGTACTACACTATAAAGGCGATTTAGCATTAATTCCCCGCTCAAAGTATGCGGGCGTCTATATTCAATATAATGGGCTTTCAACTCGTTTAACACTATTTTTGTACCCACTTTACAATTGGGGGTCAAACTACCACGCTCTTTAAACACGGATAGAATACAATCAAAAGCACGCACAAAGATGACATTGTTTGCTACAACATCACCATTAAATTCAAGTTTATAAACACTCCTTTCCAAACAGGCATTTATTCTTTCAGCGCTGACCTTTTCAACTGTAAAATCTTCTTCACAACTCATATCGGCAATTAAAGTATGTTTCTAAATCGTGCCAACAACTGCGTCTTATATAAAGAAATAATTCTTCAGAGTGAATACTGAAGGTGAGTTCAACCATGTACCGTTCTTGAACTTTGTACCAAACTTCATAATATTTCGAGGAGTCTGCACCTTCTAAATATGCAGTTACAAACCATTCTTGCCTTGCTCGGCCCTACACTTCATAAAATCATCCAGCAAGGCAGTGTACGCGTATTCAAGCACCGTGTCAAAATAACACATATAAGTTTCAGTTTACGGAAACCGATAACTTCAAACATTTTGTCGAGAATGAAACGGCTTCGCGTAGGGATAAGGGCGTTATTGTCAGCAGCATTCTTCCACATCAACCGTATATCAATGCATGGTTGGTTTGTATCACGATTTACGCATAGCGTACACATAATAGCGTATAAGGGTGCATGACTAATCTGTTCTCTTTTTGTTCCTACACCTGCAGGTATTTTATAACTGTCCTCAACCCACTTTTCAACCACCACGAAGATTCTGTTCATCTCGTCAACACTTAAATAAATAACATTGCGACTACCAGAGTTTGATTGTTTACATTTCGTTTCAAGTATATAATTAATAGCACCGGTATTACGCCTGAATACACGCACTGACTTCAACACAGACACATCGTATACTGCATTGAGGATGCTGCTCAACGGGAATTCCATCTTTTAATAGTTTTCTGCGAGGGGAGAACGTCCAGACGGGTCAAGCTCTGAGGTGTTTATGAGCCGCCAGCGCGCTGTTTGGCTCGAATGGACCGAGCGGGTGGTTGGGTAGGCGGGAGGCGTGGGGTGGGTATGAGTCACACGGGGTTGCGTCATGAACGTCTCTAAGCGTTAGTGATTCGTGGACGAGATTGCTCCAACATGAGAGATTCATTGCGCACTGTTGAATCAACCGAATATTTGTAGCCCATTATATTGGGTAGCTGTTTAGAGAATTTTTCCATCTACGATACACGAAGTAATATCGATTTTAATGATTTATCACACGCACTTCCTGGAATGCGCACCATATATCTTCTCTAACGTTCAGGGGTGTCTGTATTCACCACTGTACTTTCTCGAACTATGCACATTTATTAAAACTCTGGCGATCTATTTGAGAGAAACATGTGTCGATACTTGTCTTTTTTGTTAGACAAACGATACTCGTCCCTAAACTCTACTAAAAATTCACATGAACCTCTAGCTACAATTTCACTGCGCACCTCATCATGATATACATGGATGTAGTGGTAGAAATATTTTAAACTGTCAATAATCACAAGATTTACATTCATCGCCCCAGTGTACCCTTATTCGGTGTGATGTAACATGGTGTAATATCTCCTGTCACACCAATCATCAACAAGGTCCACAACCCAGATCCTTTGTTTCTCTTCTGCTTGCGTGGATTCTTTCACTTCAGGGTATATGTGCGCTCTCTTGCAGTTTAATCCTGCAGCATATTCCATTACATCGTCTGAACCGCGGAACTCCGCAACGCCCTCACCAGAATAACCATAGAGTATTTGAACGTCTTGCTCCTCGTGCTTCGCACTATTTAATGCAGGCTTAAAGGTTTCAAAGGAGGGATGGTTAGAAGTTCTTTGGGTGTTCATCACATCTGTAGACTTTAGTGAGTACCACTTCAGAAATGTAGAGTATGCAATATCAATGGACGCCATCGTGATTTTTCGTCTATGCGAGAATTCTTTAACAGTTATAAAGATACGTCTGAGAACCAGGGCTTGCGGGGGTCAACTGAGTAAGCAGGGAGGAGTTATAGCCAGCCAACTGGTTTAGCAGCAGGTGTCACGTGACTTTTTATTGGTCAGCAACATACAGGGAGCAGTGCTTAGATTTTCTTGTGCGCACACACACACACACAGAGGAAAAAATTAAACACCAGCTGAAACATAATTAAGTACATGTAATAGATAGAGAAATAAATAAACTGTAAATTTCGTCAACAATTAAATATACTCTAATATAACAATTATATAACAAATATTCACGCCTCACGGTATCCAAAGGGAAAAGTATCGGAGGTGCCAGGCACCTGGTATCGTTTTCTATATGTGTTACGACATACTTTCGTCCCCCTAAGCTCTTTCACGCCCTCCAACTTCTGCTCCCGAAAGTTATGAGTTCCTACAGTCAGTTGGGGTGGTTGGTCACCCTCATCTTCTAAACTCACGACCTCTTTCAGCGAATCAAAGTTGACGATCCGCCGGTTCAGAATGATGCCTTTAGCCTTCGCGATATATTTCATTTCCTCCCCCACCCTCACCCGTATCCCGTAAGTGTTTGGGCCTTTTGAGACAAAAGAATCAGTGTAGACGCTATCCCATACTCATCTATGATCTCATCAGTCAACTCTTCGAGAAATTCCCCAACAGGAGGCATAAATTCGCCTTCCCTCTCTATGAATATCACATTATCATTATCTGCGTACAGAGCACTCCGTCGAAGAGAATGCAGTAGACTCCAAAGTTTGTATCCCTTCACGATCATGGTATCTTTGAATATACGTCGATTACACTAGGCAACAAATTTCAACTTTTTTTTGTTACAGACACGTGAACTACTGATTCCTACTAAAGCGCTGATGCTGATTTCAGATCTGATATCAAAATTTCTCTATCACGTCCAGATTTTGTGTAACCGAAAACCCCTATTTTTCATTTTTTTTCTCACCCGCTTCTATTACGAAAGCCGTCTAAGCTACTTTTCCGTGCCACGTTTTATGTTAAGCATACTTAAATAATTAGTGAACAGGGATGTCTTTCCTCCTTTATTCTGGCTTAAGACAGCGGAATTCCGCTGGCGGAGTTACCACCCCTGCGCCCAACCATCCACCCAAAGCGCGTTAGTATTTTGTTGTTACTACTGAAAGGCAAATTCCTGTTCTTAAGTGAAACTTTGGTGTGTCCTCTTCCTTTGTCGCTTGTAGGATGACGAGCTCTCCTTCTGCAGGAACCAACAATAATCTCCCATCATATTTGGGTTGAAATTACCTTGGTATCTGTTTTCCATAACTGAGATCTGTTGGTGGAAGCGCTCACCATGCTCGTCACTTACAGCCTCAAGGTTGGCCGGGAAGAAGTCAAGATGAGAATGTAAAAAATGAATTTTCAAAGACATTCTGCATCCCATTATTTCATAAGATTTAAGCATGTTTTCTACGAGTTTACGGTGGTTTTCAGCTTTGTGGTTTCCAAGAAAATTTTTGACAACTTCAACGAAAGATGTCCATGCTCCTAGTTCATTCTCATTTAGGTTAGATGGAAACGATGAGTCGTGGATGACACTGCGGATCTGTGGTCCAGTGAAAACTCCAGCTTCTAGCTTAGCATCTGTCAATATTCCTTTGAATTTATCCTTTAAATATTGGAAACCACTACCTTGATGATCCATACCCTTCACGAAATTTTTCATAAGGCCAAGTTTAATGTGAAGTGGTGGAAGATGTACTTTCTGAGGGTCAATAAGTGCTGGGTGTTTCACATTGTATTTACCAACAACATGTTCAGTTCTAGATGGCCAATATTGTTTTTTGTAGTGGTTCTTGTCATCTCTGCTGTTCCATAGACACAAAAAGCACATATGCTTTGTGTAGCCCAACTGTAACCCAAGAAGTAATGATACAACTTTAAGGTCGCCACAAATATTCCATGTGTGGTCCTTATATTTGATGAGTCTTAGCAGCAGTTTCATCGATTCATAAGTCTCATTAAGGTCAGTGGCATGTGCTACAGGTATTGAAGGTTTTTCATTGCCGTTGTGCAGTAATACAGCTTTAAGGCTAGCTTTACTAGAGTCAATGAACAGTCTCCATTCTTTTGGATCATAGCGACAGCCAATCCCTTGCATCAGACCACTGATATCGTGGCAGAAACAAACGTTTTCTTCCTGTAAGTAAAATGATGAAAACTGCAAATGGCGATGGCGGAAATGGGAAACTTTGGTGTTTGGTTGGAGAAGATTAAATTCTTGAAGTCTTGAACCAAGCAACTCTGCCTTTTCTTTTGGTAATTCCAAATCGCGCACTAAGTCATTTAACTCCGCTTGACTTAACAAATGTGGGGAAATATTTGCATCTGGAACATATATGTCATCTTTCCCTGTTTCTATATCACTAGCAGAATCTTCAGATGAACTGCTGTCTGTTATCGTTGCTGGTGGAACTGGTGGTGGATTTGTTTCATCATGTGGTACTGGTTTCATTGCTGATTCGCAGTTTGGGTACGTGATCTTTGATTTGTTTTTCTTTGTGAAACCAGCAATCTTTGTCAAACAAAAATAACAATCATTGAAGTGATTTTTCGGCTCACGCCAAACCATGGGGACTGAGAACGGCATAGCTTTTCTTTTACCATTCATCCAAGCTATTAACATTGCATTGCACTGTGCACAGCAAATATGTGGTGCCCAGTCCCTCTGTTGGTCTCCTAACTTACAGTCAAAATAACACTTGTAGGCAAGTTTAATCTTTGTTGTTATGTTTCTACGTTGTGGCTTAGGTGTATATTGTCCACAGACAAAGCAGAAGTTGTCTGGGTGATTTGCACAAGCACGTCTATTTGATGCCATTTTGAATTACCATACAATATCTGAAAAAACGTAGAAAGTAATTATTACGATGTGCAAAATAAAAAGAAATACACACCGTAGTACAAAACAAATGCTATAAAAACACACAAGTCACCACAACCTGTCACTTGCTCATCAGCAGAGAGCTTCAACAACCGTTCTGCTTGACTGTCACGTAGCGACTGACCGTTGGTCCATTGCCCGTTACTATGCTCTTGACTCAGTGTTGCCAACTCGGGATAAATTTTATTTATCAAAATTGTTCGAATTTGTATATAGTTGGCAAAAAAAATTGCTTTAACCTTGAAAAGCAAGTTTCATATTACTGGCATTAAGCCGATTAAAACCAAAATCTGGACGTGGTAGAAAATTTTACTAAAAGTGATTTGCATTTTACACAAAATCTAGACGTGATAGAAAAAATCTAATTATAGATTTGAAATCAGCATACCGAAATTAGCTAGGAGCACCTATTTGGTCTTCTGTAACAAAATCTTTGTTGCCTAGTGTTATTCATTTTCGGTCTCAACTCCTCGCGGGTATCCTGACGCTTCTACCTTATCCTTCAAAAAAGTATTTATATATGGTGTGAAAAGGTTGGGAGCTTCTGAAACCTCTACACCTTATATACCTTCAATATTCTGTAACCGTGACGAATGAATAGGGAGAGCTCAGGACTTGTATATACGCCTTTGATCTTCCTCTGGTTGATTGTGTGATTACAGGGTAGGGCGGCTCGTTTTTACACTTTTTTCGATATTTGATTGGGGGTAGTGCGGAAAAGTTGCGATTTGGAGAGAAAATAAAGTGTGTAAAATTTTTTTGATCTACGTCAATACCTTCCGGTGGCGGCGAGTCCTTAAAAATCGAAAAATAGGCCTAACGGGGTAGATTGGAAAATGGTTTTAAAGACTTACAAAATAAACAATAAAAATTTCAGCACAATCTGTTAATAACTTCCGGTGGCGTCTTAGCCGTTAAAATATCCAAAATATTGATTTAAAGCAAGTTTTAACAAGATGTTATACAAATGTTAATTCCGGTATATTTCTGTGCAAACAACCCTGAGAACACTATTATAGGCTTGAATAAATTAATAGCAGTCATTGAACAATGAACATTATATAAAAATTATATAAAATTATATAAAAATTTTGTGTTTTTAGGCCTATTTTTCGATTTTTAAGGACTCGCCGCCACCGGAAGGTATTGACGTAGATCAAAAAAATTTTACGCACTTTATTTTCTCTCCAAATCGCAACTTTTCCGCACTACCCCCAATCAAATATCGAAAAAAGTGTAAAAACGAGCCGCCCTATTACAGGGGTTTGTACGTCCTCGAAACAAACTATCACCGCAGTTGAGAGGGTCCAGCACCATTGAACGCTTGATGGTGTTTATTTCTTCGCGGTACTGTCCATCTGTCTCCATCCGTACATCATGTTCGTGCTCCCACAAAACCTTGTGAGTAAACTGGGCGCTTATAAGTTGATCGCGGGTACGGTTCCATGCGAGACTGTCGGCAGATCTACCGTGGATATCTCTTACGATTCCACACTCAGGACGTGGGCATCCATGCCACCAGCATCCGTTAAAGTAGTACGCTGTCTTCTCACCAGTGGCGCAGTCTTCGATTAGAGTCTTAGACCATCCCCCCAAAAAACACGGCCATTGATCTTAATGGCCACTTCTCCCGTGTTGCGAGCATGTTTTATGTATACACCGGTCTGTTGTTGTAGGTGTATGAGCCAGTAAATGGCCTAATGCCAATAACTGCGTTGGTTGTTTCGAGGAATGACGGCCAGTGTGTCTTTAGGCATGAAGTTGTTCTTGAACAGAGTAAAACACAATGAGGCGATCGTGGTTGCAGCTTGTACATCCTTTGTACGTACGTGTACGTCATTCCTGAAATTACAATCATATTCATCCGCTACATTGTAGGATTGTCTTCATTAAAAGTGTTATAGTACCTCTCAAAATCTTCACGCTCACCAACTCATGTTGGCATAGTTCAAGTAATGTTTGGAGGCGGGGGGAGGGGGGGCGGATAGTCCTACTTAATTTAAAGTGTCGCGAGTGAGGAAAGTGTAAGGGAAATATCCTTTTGAAACTTCGGCGGCTACGCCCATCACTTTGGGTAGCTTGGCTAATTTACAAGGTGTGAATAACAAAGTGTCTTTAAACTGAACATTACCTCTTATTTGCATCTGTATAAGCTTGTTTCCTCTTTTCAAGGGATCGCCTGTAAATATCTCCGATGATTCGTGTTCAAACAGTTCCTTATAAAGGAATTGTGTATAAAATTTTGCGCCGTTATGGGCAAAAATATACACAGTCATTTTTTACACTTTTCCGCTAACGTGACAATATAGGACACAAAGCGTTTCACGGGGGTGTCGTGTGCACTCGTTTTAAAAAGATTTGTTCGTTTACCACATTTGTGGCATTCATCACACTTGACGTTCATGCACTCGTCGCAGATAGTCTGCCTTTACGAGTAGATGTGGGATAACCTCTTTGGTTTCTGCGTCTGTGTATGTCTCTATATCTTACTATACTGTTATACAAGGTTTATTTTTAGGTTTGGCGTCTTTCGTATAACATACATGCTTTATACCAACTGCCTTATATTTCTCATGGTACGTAGAACAGTGAATTTCATCGCAAATATATTGCGTGGCTCTCGTATATCTAAGGCGACCAAATGCCTAAGGGTATTACTACCCAAAAATCATCTCTATCCCCATCATCTGACCCGAACCCGAGGGAGAGTCGCTTCCTAGCTTCACAGCCCTCACTGCTCTGAAAGGCAAACTCCACAATACGTTCAACTACGTGCCGCAGTCCGTGTTCAACAACGTTGTTATACATTGATCGAATTGATTGAATTGTCGAGTGGGGGTGCTACAATCGTCGTTGTTGGAGGTTCCGGAACGCTAATGCGGGTGATGGTACAGTCTGTAGCCTGAACAAAATCTACACTGTCGTCGGCATCATGAAACTCATCCGCAATACCTATGATGGGATATATTGCTGGCACAGTACCTCATCGTCATCATTCACGGTTCTTGCGAAGAAGAAAAACAAGGTTGTAGAATACAAGGAGCATCACTTAAAATTTTATTATATTTTGTAAATGTTCCACTTAAGAGTGTGACGTGTTAGTGATGGATTCCGTAGAAAAATTCAGGTTCACGAGCCCTTCTACTTGCATTATATCTGGCCCTACAGGCTGTGGTAAAACCGCGTTTATGCTTAAAATCATTAAAGATAAGGGGGAACTGTTCTCAAATTTTGTGCATAAATTCATATGGTGCTATTCGACATCCCAACCCGTATTCAACGAGTACCAAGATGAAATTTTTTTCCACAATGGTGTTTCTGATGTTAGCTCGATAAAGGATAACGAGTACACGGTCAGTGTAATTGATGATCTCTTGCTAGAAATGGATAAAACATTTGCCGAGACATTTACGTTCTCACACCACCTTAACATAAGCGTATTCTTCATCAATCAGAATCTTATTCGCATAACGTAGAGATGTGGCACAAATTTGGGTATTAGCCAATCAAATGTTCCCGAATCAGTGTAAGGAGTTTTTGGAAGTTTATAAAGAAGCTACAAGCCAACGTTATGGATATTTGGTTTGTGACTTTCATCCGCGAAACACGTTTAGCGTGCTTCTAAGAACGAATATATCCCCAAACGAAGCTGAAACGGTATATATCCGAGAATGACAAAGAGGTTAAAGAAATACCGTGAATTAATAAAAATCTATCATCGGCTGCCACGATGCATCTGTGAAATCTGTCTTAACGTTATAAAATGTAATGTACCAATAAAACCCTCTCGAAAGTCTCGCCTATGTCGTTACAAGAACATAATATACGCACTCGCTCGTAAAAGTCAAACTGTAGGGAAGAAAAAGCGAATTATTGTACAAAGAGGAGGGTCATTTCTACCCATCTTATTTTCAGTTTTAGGGTCTTTACTGACTAGTTTAATATAATGAAGAAAGTAGTCGTGATTCCACACGAGGTGTATGCTTCATTACAAAACACAAAGAGTCCAGATACTGTTCTAGAACCCCGTAAAAGCAGGCTTTAAAGAATGGAAAGCGAATTGATAGACCAAAAAAACACTGAAAAGTCTCCTGATGAGAAAAGAATCTTATACAAGCTCTGCAGAAATTTCTTCATAAGCACGAAAATTATAAGAAGCCGGCCGAGGTCCCCGTAGTTATCAGACATAGCACTGATGATGTTAGAGCAATATCGTGGAACATCAGTTTGTTGAGGATACCCAGGTGAGGCTGCTGCGCATCGCCCACATTCCCAGTCACAGAGGAAAGAGCTTGGGCATTGCATACGACAAGCCTCACTATGTCAAAGTCGCAACTAACCTACTAACCAGTATCTCAATATATATAAGAATTGAGGGGAAAAGTTTTCCCTTCGGTAACGGGAGCTTACCAGTGGTGATCCACATTATGGAGACATATCTCCGCGTATGTCGTGTGAAATTAAGCTCTGCTAAGCAGATGGAAATTTTAAAAATCTACTACATGCCACAGTGAGATACCCAATTAATAGAGTACAGCTTAAGATGTTTACAGTCCCTTCGGTTTTATCATAGAAGCAGAGAGAAAATGTTGCTCTTGGAGCTCTACCGAAAAGGATATTTATTGGGATGCAGGAACATGCTTCTGTGAATGGCAAATACAAAAAACCGGCGTTGAAATTCGAAAATTTCGGTCTTAAAGATGTGACTTTGTACGTCAACGGGGTGACTTTAGGTCGGACAGTGGAAACGAATTATTCTACCGATGACGAGTATTCACTTTGCTCGATGGCGTATAGCGATCTTGCGCATAGTGTCGGCGCTTGTGAGGGTTTATGGACCGGCGTAACGCAGAATGAATTCGTCCAGAGTTCGAACCTCTACCCGTTTGACCTCTCCCCAGATTTCTGTGGGAGTATAAACACGCACATAAGTCCCCAGCAGAGCGGAAACATCTGTGTCAGATTAGTGTTCGACAAGCCTCTAGTCGCACGTATTAACGTAGTAGTTTACCTCGAATCGCAAGCTCTAATCGAAGTTGACAGGTTTTGGGGTGTAGTGACAGACTTTTAAAAATGGACACGGTTACACTCCAGAGAGTAATGAAGAGTGATCGATTCACACGCCCCAAATTTATCGGCTTGTTTGCGAAGAATGAAACGTTGAAACTCCCAACTACGAGAGACTGCGGCGCATTTACTTTGAATACGGATGCTAGCGATGGTAAAGGGATCCACTGGATAGCCGTTTATTTTAAAAAAATAGGGAGCGAATGTACTACTTTAATTTACTGGGCGGACATCTACGGAATGATAATATTATTGTAAAATTTCTCGAACAACTACAAATTCGGCAGATAGTGTGGAATCCTTACCGATTCCAGAGCTACTACAGCAATGTCTGTGATATGTACTGTTTGTACGAATTTAAATTTTTTTTTAAAATTATTCGACTTGTGTAACTCTAAAACTAATGATGAATTTGTATGCAGTTGATAAAAAAACGGTACTCGATTTGTAGGTACTCGGTGAAGTTTTATGTGTACACATATAATTGTAACTTCATCAGTTAATTATTTTAAAATTGTAACAAATATGTACAGTACAGCTTTTAGTATTGCAATGAATAAATTTACAAAATGTATCCCTAATAATAATTTGTGTAAAAGGATGGGAATCACGGTCTGCAATTATTTTAAAATGTGATGGATGTTAATTCTGTAACTAATTTATAAAATGTATCCCCTAATAATAATAATTTGTGTAACGTTTAAGGACGAGGATTATGTTCTGTAACTAATTTAAAATGTAATGACTGATAAACTTGTAATTATTTAAAATTGAAGATATATATATATATATAATATATATATATTATATATATATATATATATATATATATCACAACCATGCGACCTACCATTTCTATGGTTGAGCCATATTCATGTTTGTGCCATTAGAAGTTCGCTCTGAGAAGCTTAATTTCATTTCTTTAAAGTACAAACAAGACAATCGACGGTTTAGGTCGTTTAACATTTCCATCAGAATATTACCCATATCTCCATTTTCTATTTGTTATAGAATTTATTATATCAGTCTTTGTTTACTCGTGTCCGTCTATATTACGCTCACAACCTATTGTGTGACGTGTACAATATTTATGCATTCGTACATGTCCTCTGATGATCATGATTACGTACGTAGCTACCTTACATGTAAATACGTCCACATGTATGCAGTCACTTATTTAAAAATTTTACTTTTTCTTTTAATTATTTAACCTCTCGCAAGATACTCGTTAATGCTGACTGAGTTTACGTCACATAGTTATCCACGTTCTCATAACTTGTACTTATTCTTTCTACCTAACTGCCATTCAAATTCTATATTACTTATGTGTTACGTTATCATAAATGTCCGTGTACTTCCAATGGAAAGTACATCGTATCTTTCCTCCGCTTTCCTCATCGCTGCCTATTTAGGCTTTCAAACTATGATAACCAACCATTTTGTAATAATATTTGACATAATTTGGCGTAATCACTGTTAACTATAAATATATAACATTGTTGTTGTAATTGTAATTAACTGTAATAATTTAATATGATGTAATTAATGTACTTAATGTACTCGGTGCATGTCGGCACCCCGACATTATGTCGCCATCCAAAAATGTATACTTTACAAAAATTAGTACTTTTTGTTAATTTTTTCTTTCTAAATTTCGTTGCATGCTTAAATTATGCTTAACATCAAGAATTCTTTAGCTCTCCAGTTAAAGTGGGAGTTTAACCTTCAACTGCACTCCCCCGAAATTTAGATTTATTTATTTCTTGTATCGTAGATTAAATCATTCCTGCCTGAGCCATTGTCGAAAGAGGTCGAACCTCTACCCCTGTAGATTCCTGCTTGAGACTTAGATCGTGGAGGTCGAACCTCCTCACTTGAAATTCCTGCCTGTATCTTCATTTGATTAATACCATATAATTCCTGCTTAAACATTGACCGAGGTCAAAACTCTCCCTTTCAATTCCTGCTTAAGCTGTTGTTGCAAGAGGTCAAACCTCTCCCCCTGTAAATTTCTGACTATCAGCGGTTATCGTAAGAGCTGAAAATTCATTTCCCTCCTTCAGTGCCTCGTTCGGTATATACTTTGTGTAATAAAAATTATTTGAGTGAACGAAGACTCCCATTGAGAATTGAAGTGTTTCCATTCACTCCTTCGGCAAAAACTTGGTAGAAACTGTTTTACTCGGATGCTCTACGGCTAAGGCCAAGCTTAACCAAAAAGGACCACCTTCGTTGGATCGTCCAAAGTGCACTCATCATAAAAGTCACAAGCGGGCAGTGGCCCGCACACGCGCGACATATATATATATATATATATATATATATGGGAATAACAGGAAAAGTAGGGAAATGGATATATAATTTCCTTAGTGAGCGGCGGCAAGTCGTTACAGTACAAGGAGTATCTTCATCAGAATCAGAGGTCCTCAGCTCAGTACCACAAGGAACAGTATTAGCTCTACTACTCTTCATAATCATGCTAACTGACACAGATGAGGACGTTACCAGAGACAGCACAGTAACATCCTTTGCGGATGACACAGAGATCAGTAGAAAAATAAGAAACCCAGAAGACATAGGATACAAACCGACATAAACAGAATCTACAAGTGGACGGAAGACAACAATATGAAGTTTAACACCGAGAAATTTCAGCTATTACGGTACGGAAAAAGAGAAGACCTAAAGTCCATGGAATGTTATACCCCAGATCGACAGGAAATTCAGAGAAATTCCAGAGCAAAAGATTTAGGGGTTGTAATGACAGATGATGCGAAATTTGAAACACAAAATAAGATAGCAGTAAACAGAGCAAAGCGAATAACGGAGCAAATATTGAGAACCTTTAAACGAAGGGATAGGAATGTAATGATTCCTCTACTGAAAACCTTGATCATACCCAAATTGGAATACTGCTCAGTCCTAACATGCCCATATAAAAAAGAAGACATTAGACAGCTGGAAGGGATCCAGAGAAGCTTCACAGCCAAGATCAATGGGTGCAAAGAACTAAATTACTGGGAAAGGCTACGCGAACTAGACCTATATTCACTGGAAAGGAGAAGAGAGAGATACACCATTATTTACGCTTCGAAAATAATGGAGAAACTAGTCCCTAATCTTACTCTGAACCCTACAACTCCCCAAACAACGGTGGAAGGTAGAAACGGTAGACTGTGTCGTATTCCGAAATTGAAGGCGAGAGAAGGACATCCTTAACCCTTAAAGAAAATAGTTTTGTGGTGAGAGGACCAAAACTGTTTAATCAGTTGTCCAAAGACCTAAGAAACACGAAGGGAGTTGCAGTGGACATCTTCAAAAGAAGACTAGACCCCTGGCTCAGAACAATCCCCGATGAGCCGGGCGTACCTGGCTATGTGAGGTGGAGAGCACAAGAATCCAACTCACTATTTCACCAGGCTAACTCGAGAGGAGGGGCGACAAGCTTGACCTTCGCGAAATGAGAAACCATCGCGCGAAACCTTTGTAAGGTTGTAAGGTTATATTTGTTGCGCCACGACAAACAAGGCTGTTAGTGTAACGCATTTTTATAATTTAAAATATGTGGAAAAAGCTTATAAGTATTAAAATTTTCGCACTTCATTCACCATGTAATAATAATAATAATAATAATAAACAGAATATGACTGGTTTTCAATCTTACCCTATTCGACTAATACAGAAAGAACTTCATTATTTCTTCAATTAAGTCACACTTGCTTTGTGTCTCTTTACTGGAGTGTCGAGTGTTTTGTAAAACTTCAGATCCTTCTTCCACATCAGTAGTGTGGGCACAAAAATGGAAAGTGCAGGAATGTTGCAGAGATAATGATCAATGGTGCAAAAGGGGTGGGTTGGAGCTATGTTGCAAAAGGGATGTTGCAGATGGGGGTTATGCAACAATGTTGCAAAGGGGGGAATGTTGCAAGAGCAACAAGGGGTTATGAAACTTGGAGGCGGAGTTATCCCCCAAGAGAAAGACAGGAGAAGGAGAGAAAGGAGGAGAGGTGTTCACCTGGCTGGAGCCAAGTGCATATTAACACTTCAGCCGACCCGCCGTTGTCTTATAGTACCCCTAATCAGCCAGTTGGCATTATCAGCCAGAGCCAACGGGCGCCACAGCCAGTTGGATTAAACCGCCAGTTGGCTTAGAAGGCGTAAATGGCTTGTACAGGTTGAGTTGCCAGATTGTGCTATTTATTTAATTAAAACATATATTATTGACAGTTGGCTTAGAATTCCGCCAGTTGGCTTAGAAGGCGTAAATTGCTTGTTCAGGTTGAGTTGCCAGATTGTGCTATTTATTTAATTAATTCTTAAGAGTTGCTTAGAAATCCGTCAGTAGGTTTAGTAGGCGTATCCAGCCATTTGGAATAATTAATTATCGTTTACAACCAAAAGAATTAAATAAAACACTTACATCATTCTGTTTATTTAGACAAAATATTGTAAATATATAGAAAATAAATATATATTGGAATGATAAAAAAAAATTAAAAAATAATAATAGTATAAGAAATATGAATTTCAGGAGAAATACACACACACACACAATTATATTCAATAATTAAATATATCGAAAATAAATACATGCACTTTATCTTCTGCACAAAATAAAAAGTAAGAAATACAAAACGTATAACCATCATTATAGCAGTACAGGAGAAATATAATATATATACACACACAATTATGTTAAATATATTGAAAATAAATACATACACTTTATCTTCTACCGCACAAAACAAAAAATAAGAAATACAAAACGTATAACCATCACTATAGCAGTACAGGAAAAAAAAAAATATATACATATATATATATATATATACACTTATGTTAAATATATTGAAAATAAATACACTCACTTTGTTTTACTGCGCAAAACACAACTCACACGTAATCGAGTCTACATTCACATCGTTATTGCTTTGCATTACGCAGTATACGCGGGTTAATATTATTTCACCGCTCAATGTGTAGGGAAATCTGTACTCTATGTAAATGGCCTTCATATCGTTCAGTACTATTTTTGTGCCCACTTTACATCCGGTTGTCAAGTTATCTTTAAATACGTCTAAAATACAATCAAAAGCACGCACAAAGAGTTCATCGTTAGCCACATCATTATTAAATACAAGTTTATAAACACGCCTTTCCAATCGAGGGTTTATTTCTACGGACCCGAGCTTTTCAATCGTGAACTCATCTTCACACTGCATAGCTGCAGTTGAAATAATCTTCTAAATCGTTACGACAGCTGCTCATTATATAAAGGAATAGTTCTTCAGGGTGAACGGTGTAGGTGAGCTCAGCCCTGTACTGCTGAAGTGCTTAGTACCAAAGCTCATGATATTTCAAAGAGTCTAAACTTTTTAAATAAGCGTCCAGCTCTAGGCCATTCTCACCTTGTTCAGCCCTACACTCGGTAAACCCATCGAGCAGAGCGGTGTATGCGTATTCAAGAACCGTATCAAAATAAAGCATATCCATAAGAAGAGCGTTATTATTAGAAGCATTCTTCCACACCAGCCGTATATCAATGCATGGCCGATCGTTATTTATAAACAACGTACAAACAACGGCATATGAGGGGGTGTCACTAATCTGCTCTCTTCTTGTACCTACACCTGTAGGAATTTTATAACGATCTTCACTCCTCTTCTCAACTATCACGAAGATTCTCTTCATCTCCTCAACACTTAAATAAACAAAATCCCGTTTGTTTGTTTGTCTACAATCCGTTTCCAGTACATAGTTAACAGCACCGGATTTACGCCTGAACACGCGCAACGAGTTCGTCGCGGACACATCGTACACGGCGTTGAGAATGCTGCTCAAAGGAAGTTCCATCGTATTCGAGGAGCGCAAGCCCACTCGGTTCAAGCTCTGAGATGACTATGAGCCACATGCAATGGATCGGCTTGACGGGAGGAGTGAGTCGCACTATAATCTAATGAAACGTGTACGGCGCTGTTCGAACATGAATAACTGTATCCCATTATATTGGGTAGATGTTTTGAGAAATTTTCCGATACATGAAGTAATAACGGTTTTAATGTTTTATCACTCCCACTCCCCAGAATACGCACCAGACATTTTTGCAAAGGGGGATTTTCACGAACTAAACACGTTATAACGGTTTTAATGTTTTATCACTCACCAGACCTTCATTTCCACAAACTAAACATCTTCACAATCCGGCGCACTATTTGAGAGGAACATATGCCCATATTTTTCCTTTTTGTTTAACAAGCGATATTCGTCTCTAAAGTCTGTTAAAAACTCACACATGGCATTAGCCAGAACCTCACTACAAACCTCGTCATGATATATATTAATATAGTGATAAAAATACTTAAGATTCTCCAGGATGACAAGATTTACATTCTCAGTCGCAGGGTACGAGTAATCGGTATGATGCAACATGACATAATATCGCTTGTCATACCACTCATCAACGAGGCTCACTATCCATAACCGTTGCTTCTCTTCTGCACGTGTTGTTTCTTTTACTTCACTGTATATGTAAGCTTTTATAAAGTGTAGTCCTACAACATAGTTCAATACAACACTTGTCCCACGAAATCCTACAATGCTCTGACCAAAATAGCCATAGAGTATTTGTACATCTTGCTCCTTCGCACGATTCATTGTGGCCTTAAAAGCATCAAAGGAGGGTCTGAAGTCCAGGGCTTACTGCGATCAACTGAGCACGCAGGGAAACCCAGGTAGTAGCAGGAGTCACTTTCCCCTGTACACACGCTGGGCGGAGCTTAGAATTTTCTCCTGTGTACACACACACACACACATACACAAAAAAGAAGTTGAAACGCTAATTGAAACACGATTTATTTAATAAACGAAATATTGAAGGTATATATATTTACAAATACGTGTAATAAATAAGTTAACAATAGACACATCAAAGATTATATTCAAGGTATATATATATATCTATTTACAAATACGTGTAATAAATAAATTAACAATAGACACATCAAAGATTATGGAATCCAAAAGGTGCGGTATCATAGGTACCAGGTACCTGGTAACGTTTCCTATAGGCGTTACGGCAAACCTTTGTACCCCTAAGTTCCTTCACGCCCCCCAGCTTCTGCGCCCGAAAATTGTGGGTGCCTACAGTTAGTTGGGGCGGCAGGTCGCCATCATCATCATCATCATCCAAGCACACTAGATCCTTCGACGATTCAAAGTTAACGACCCGCCGATTCGTCTGGTTGAGCGTGATACCCTTTGCCTTCATATCCTCCACCACCCTCACCCGTACCCCATAGGTTTTGGCCCTGTTGAGACAAAAGAGTCGGCGTATGCGGTGTCTCCATACTCATCCTTGATCTCATCAGTCAACTCACCGAGGAATTCACCAATAGGAGGCATGTATTCACCCTCCCTCTCTGTGAATATCACACTATCTGTATCAGCGTACAATACCCTCCGCCCAAGAGAATGCAATAGGCCCCAAAGTTTGACACGTGCGTAGGCCGTTGTGAAGCTGGCTACAGGTATGTTTGTAACACTTGAGGTATCTGTGGCCAATTCGGTATTGTTGTAATTTATTATGTAAGTATTACCTACATTCACGATCTCCATGACCTCTTTATCGGGAGCGTTGGCATAATCCCAGACTTCACTATAACTTTGTGCCAAATGAACGTTCCCTTTGCCGGTATTCTGTGCAAATTTTCCCCAAAGACTGTTTAGACACAACTTTGCACTAAAGCGCTTGCCAGGGTTCTTTACAATTTGGGAACGGTCAAGCTGTATACCTTCACGGTCACGGTAACGTTGAATATAGGCCGACTTTTCATCTTCGGTATCAACTCCTCGCGGATACCCTGATGCTTCGACCTTATCTTTCAAAAAAGCGTTTATATATGGCGTGAAAAGGTTGGGTAGCTTCTGAAACCTCCACACCTCATGTATCTTCAATATGTCTTAGCCATGGCGACAGCTAGATCCAGCTCTGGACTTGTATATACACCTCTAATCTTACGCTGGTGGGTTGTATGGTCACAATCACCATTGTTCTCTTCTGCGCACTTCACGCACAAGGGAAACATGAGCTTGTGATCGATAACGAGAGAGGACAAAGAAGGTCTACGAAAGAAAGGCCGAAATAGTACCCGTTCAAATTTGTTGAAACCTCGATGGTGGGTAGGTCAGGTCCCAACAATTTCTCAGGTGCACCTACGGGGTACGGATTGTTCTTCATCACGTAGGGGTATAAAGAACAGAAGTCGTAGTAATGGAGTTTCACACCCTCCGTAGGCGGAAAGTATAGCTTGAAGGGATTTGTACGCCCTCCGAACAAGCTATCACCGCATTTGAGAGGATCCAGCACCATTGAACGCTTGATCGTGTTTATTTCTTCACGGTACTGTCCATCTGTCTCCATCCGTGCATCATACTCATGCTCCCACAAGACTTTGTGAGTGAACTGAGACCTATAAGTTGATCGCGGGTGCGGGTCCACGCAAGACAGTCGGCAGGAGATCTACCGTGGATATCTCCTGCGATTCCACACTCAGGACGGGGGCATCCGTGCCACCAGCAACCGTTAAAGGAGTACACAGTCTTCTCACCAGTGGCACGGTTTTCACTTAGACCATCAACCCAAAAAACACGACCATTAACCTTAATGGGTACTTCACCCGTGTTGCGGGCATGCTTTATGTATACACCTGTCTGCTGTAGGTGTATGAGCCAGTAAATAGCCTTGTGCCCATAACTGCGGGGATTGTTTCTGTGAATAACGGCTAAGGTGTCTTTAGGCATGAAGTTATTCTTGAACACCGTAAAACATAATGAGGCGATGGTGGTTGCGACTTGCAACGGATCGCATTTGAAACGGCCTATGTACATCCTTCTAAAGGCCTGGAAACATACTCTAAGCACGCGCACATCATTCACGCAATAACGCTCACATTCATCAGCTATATTATAAGGATTACATTCATTAAAACTGTTGTAGTATCGGTCAAAATCTTCACGTTCATCTGTACTCATACATTCATAGTTAAAGTAATGTTTGGGTGGAGGTAGTCCTACGTAATTTAAAGTTTCGCTAGTGAGGAATGTGTAAGGGAAATATCCTTTTGAAACTTCAGCAGCTACACCCATCACCTTGGGTAGCTTTGCTAATTTACAAGGTGTGAATAATAAAGTGTCTTTAAACTGTACATTACCTCTTATTTGCATCTGTATTAGCTTGTTGCCTCTTTTCAAGGGATCACCTGTAAATATCTCAGATGACTCGTGCTCAAGCAACTCCTTATAAAGGAACTGTGTCAAATTTTGCCCCGTTATGGGCGAGAATATACACAGTCATTTTTTTAACTTGTCCGCTAACTTGACAATATAGGACACAAAGAGTTTCACAGGGCTATCGTGGGCATTCGTTTTAAAAACGTTTGTCCGTTTACCACATTTGTGACACTCATCACACTCGATCTCCATACACTCATCACAGATAGTCTGGCTTACAAGTAAATGTGGAATAACCTCTTTGGTTTCAGCGTTCGTATGTTTCTATATCGTAGTACACAGTTATACAAGGGCTATTTTTAGGCTTAGCATTTCATATAACATACATGCTTTACTCCACCGCCTTATATTTCTCATGGCATGTAGGACAGTGAATTTCATCACATTTATGCTTGAAATTCCCCCAATTATCCATCATATGAAACATACCACATTCACAGATTCTCATTTTCCTGCACGTGCCAATTGATTTATGGAGCTCAAAACAGTTATTATTGAAAAATGTGCGTCTACACACATCACATCCCTCTTCTCAGCTTCAACTACACGGCTTTCACATTTGGAGCTTTTACACTGCTCACATACCATGTGGCAATCTTTACAATGTTTCACTATATCATCCGCAAACTCGATACAGCCCTTACACAAATCATGATGTCGCCCATATTTTCGACTTTTATCATAACTCGCGTAAAGGTCCCTTATATTACGGATGGGGAGATACGTTGTCCCTGACAGTCCTAAAATAAGTAGGGGCCTTGTACGATCTCTCACACTGCTTTTAAAAACATACACAGTCCTACGACGATCATCCATTCCAAATACAACTATACGAACATTCATTTCCTGTTCTACCCTTCTCAGCTCTTCAGGACCCATATTACAGTCAAACTCAAGTTTACAGTCTACAGCTAGTTTACGGGCACGCTCCACTACCGTAGGCAACCAAATGTTTTGACCCGTGTATTTAGTACAGTAAACATACGGCTAAGACTACTGCTATAAAGCCGCAACCACGATCGACGTTTATATGCCGTCTATAAATAGCCTGAGAATTGAAGTTAAGAGTATAAGGTGTGGCACTATGACCCGCAACACGGAATACACGGTCAATATTTACCGTGAAGTTGTCCATATTGAAGGCTATACTACTTTGAGAGGCCTGCATTATACGGCCTAATATATACTCTATATCTTCAGCTGCCAAACGTCTGAACGGTATTACTACCCAAAAATCATCTACATCTCCGTCATCTGACCCGAATCCAAAAGACAGCATCGTCCTGACTTCACGTTCGTCGCGGTTCTGAAGGGCAAACTCTACAATACGTTCAACTATGCGCGTAGTCCGTGTTCAACACCATTGCTATACATGGATCTAGGATCAACCCTGACTATATACCGATTTCTAGTCAAGGCGGGGTGGGGTAGCGGTGCGACAACTCGAATGTTATGCCATCCTCAAGAGAACGAGAAGCTGCTGTGGAGGATGTACCCGGAATTGAACATAAGGGGTATATTTAGAGGAAGGTACTATTGTGGGGGTTGTGTCGTAAGACGTAGAAGGTTGGGGCTCTATTACTGGTGGTCTAACAACCGGCGCAATCCTGGCACGCTTTATACCTGACGTGGGGGCTCTTCATCGTGCCTCCGCTTTGAACTGCGCGTGCTACAGGTATCGCTGGTGAGGATTCGTCGGCGGGGAAGGATTCTGTGATCACAACTACACTGTCGTCGGGGTCATCTGTAATATCGATGATGGGTGCTGTACCTCATCGTCATTCACGGTTCTGTGGGAGAAGAAAAAAAAACTGTAGAATATAAGGGCAGCACTTAAATATTTATTATATTTGTAAATGACCCACTTAGGAGTGTGACGTGTTAGAAATGGATTCTGTAGAAAAATTCAGGTTCACGAGCCCATCCACATGTATTATATCTGGACCTACAGGATGTGGTAAAACTGTGTTTATGCTTAAAATCATTAAAGAAAAGGGAGAGATGTTCTCAAAATTTGTGCATAAAGTTATATGGTGCTATTCGACGTATCAATCAGTGTTCAACGAGTACCAAGATGATATTTTGTTCCACAAAGGTGTATATGATGTTAATTCGTTAAAGGGAAATGAACATACAGTCATTGTAATTGACGATCTCATGTTGGAGATGGATAAAACGTTTGCCGAGACATTTACAGTATTCTCCCACCATCTTAACATAAGCGTGTTCTTCATCAATCAGAATCTATTTTTCAAAAATAGATACATGCGCGATGTGTCGTTAAATACACAATATCTAGTCTTATTCGCGCAACGTAGAGATGTATCACAAATTGGGGTATTAGCCAATCAAATGTTCCCGAATCAGCGTAAGGAGTTTTTGGAAGTTTATAAAGAAGCTACAAGCACGCGTTACGGATATTTGCTTTGCGACCTTCATCCGCGAAACACGTTTAGGGTGCTTCTAAGAACGAATATATTTCCAAACGAGCCTGAAACGGTGTATATTCCAGAATGACAAAGAGGCTAAAGAAATACCATGAATTAATAAAAATCTATCATCGACTGCCCCGGGCAATGCAGCAGATGTTTGCTAAAAATATCGACTCCGACTTTTTAAAATGCATCTGTGAAATCTGTCTTAACGTTATAAATTGCAATGTATCAATGAAACCACCTCAGAAGGCTCGCCTACGCCGTTACAAGAACATAATACGTGCACTCGCTCGTAAAAGTCAAACTGTAGGGAAGAAAAAACGAATTATTGTACAAAGAGGAGGGTCATTCCTCCCATCTTATTTTCAGTTTTGGGTCCTTTACTGACTAGATTAATATAATGAAGAAAGTGGTAGTGATTCCACACGAGATGTATGCTTCACTGCAAAGTTCAAAGAATTCAGACACGGATCTAGATCCCGTAAAAGCAGGCTTAAAAGAATGGAAAGCGAATTGCTAGCCCTATTAAACAGTGAAAAAACACCTGATGAGAAAAGAATCTTATACCAAGAAGCTCTGCAGAAATTTCTTCACGAGTACGAAAATTATAAGAACCCGACAGAGATTCCCGTGGTTATTAGGCACAGCACGGGAAACGATGGACATGGTGACATAGGCTCTGTGTCCGACGTTAGAGCTGACCAACCAAAGATTAATGGGTCGGTCACACAACATATCGAGCATGTATTAAAAAGCACCCTCCCAGATACATTGAGAAATAACGGTTTAAGTCTTTATAAGCTATTGAATGAGGACCCAGCCATACAATGGACCGATACAGGTGAAATCATTGTGGAAGGAGCAAAGATACAGGGATCGAATATCGTAGACATTGTCCATGATACAATTGAAGACGCCATCACCCCCGGCGGTAAGACCTTTGAAGAGGAGAAAGAAGAGGTTAAACAACGGTCAACCCTACCCACGTGCCTCTAAACTTGCAGTGTTTCCCAACCGGGGGCCATATGGCTCCCTGGGGGCCATGGCACATTTGAAGGGGGCCACAGGAAAATGTTATTTGGTAAAATAGAGTTAAATCTGCATATTACCTACTGAAAATAATGCTTATGGGGGCCACGGGAAAAAATAAGGTTCCTAAGGGGGGCCATAAGCCAAAACCGGTTGGGAACCACTGCTCTAAAGTACGCAAATGGCTAACATATTAAGAAGACGTTATTATGACATTTCTAACCCAGCCTCCTACAAAGGCGTAGCTAGACTCTACAGAAGTGTTTACGGAGTAGGAAAAAAAGATGTTGAGAGATTTTTGCGGGAGCAGGACGTTTATACACTTCATAAGCCTGTGAAAAAGGTTTAAAACAGCCAAAACAATAGCTGCCTCGATTGACTCTATTTGGCAAGCAGATTTAACAGATATGCAAAGATATTCTGAGTATAACGATGGTTACCGCTACATTCTATTCATAATAGATGTATTCTCTGATATCTGTGGCTAATTCTTCTGAAAAATAAATCGCCTGAAACAGTTGCTTAAGCCACCAAAACGCTGATGTTAAAAGAAAACAGGGTTCTGGCTATTTTTGTACGGATATGGGGACGGAATTTATAGGCCGTGCTTTTCAGAACATGTTGACAGAGTTTAATATCAGCTATTACACTACCAATTCTATACATAAGCAGTGGTGTAGTGCTAAATAAAGAAGTGAGGGAACGCATTTTGAAAGTGTTACTCAGATGCGGAGGGGGGGACAATGGCGATCGCGGCGAGCCCATACAGCTGGGGGTCCGGGGGCACTGTAAGCCCCCCCGGGAAATCTTTTGAAATCTGACCAATTTCAGGGATATTTTGAGGTCATATGCACTGGATATTAGGATATATTCCAAGGTTGAAGATGCAGTATTCCCAGTGTCATTAGATATATGACATCCAGTACGATCAATAAAAATAGCTAACAACTGGAATGATTAACTAAAAAAAAGTTAACAACTGGTACGCCGTGGTGACTGTTTCACCAGATCTTTATAGGCTAGCATTGCCTCAGTCGAAGCTAAAAGAAATGAAGCAGTTAATGATTCTTTCTCATATTTCTTCTAGGGGTGGGAATTAAAATTTCATGACGTTAGAGATTTGTAAGTTCGGATTTATTTGAAATAGTGAGGGAACGCAGTTCCGTCTACCAAAAAAAGTAAGGGAACGCCGTTCCCACGCGTTCCCACAGCACTACACCACTGTACATAAGGCTTCTTTAGCTGAAAGAGTTCAACGTACCATAAAGGAACGCATGCACCGCTATTTTACACATAAAAACACATACAGATTTCTAGATATTCTGGAATCATTGGCCTCATCCTACAACCGCTCACACCACGATTGGAACAACACCTAACGAGGTTTTAGAAAGAGGTACGCGCCCAGAGGTGAGAAGCGATGGAACACCACCACGCACTGCGCGTTTCAAAATCAATGATTATGTAAGGCTGTCGCGTTCGGGAAATAAATTCTCGAAGGCATTTGAGCAAGGATGGACACGTGAGATTTTTAAAGTTAGGGCTATGAGACCTAAAGGTGAAATAATGATGTATTACGTTGACGATTTGAATGGGGAAGAAATCTCAGGAGGCTTTTACCACGAGGAATTGCAGAAAGTGGCATTTAATTTAGGAAAAAATGTGTTTAAAATTGAAAAAATTTTATGAAGCAAAGGTTCAGGAAAGAGAAAAATGTACCTGGTGAAATGGCTAGGATACCCAGAAAGCTTCAGTACCTATATAAAAGCTGATTCAATAATGAAGCTTAAATAGTATGTAACATGGCTGCTAACCATTTCTACGTCACACTCCTGTCCTTCTCGTCCCTGTCTGTACACCCTAACAACACACTAGCCAACTTTATAACAGAGCTCCATGGACCCATTGAATTGGGTCGTGATTCGTATGAGGTGGGGATATGTGAAATTCAGCTGGACACCGTCTTTTTAAATATTGATTATAAAGATACCGTTTTTACGATTCTTAGAGACTGTAACGAGTGTGAAAAAGCCGGGGTAACTCGGGATGAAACCATGCGTACCGCCCAGACTGGGGATGCACAGTATTACAGCACAGAAGGAACACTATGGCCGGGTCACTATGGTGAGGCCGAGGATGTTGTGAGAGACTTAAACGTAAGTTTATAAAGCTCAAATGTTACGGGCGATTTAGTATACGAAATTGTAAACAATGATCCCCACGCATGCACTATAGCCCTAAAATCGCAGGCTAACCGAAATATTAAAGACCAAAGAGTGTTCAAAATTATGACCGATGGACGATATCGATCAGTCATCCAAAGAGATACATTTAACGAGGCACAACACGACTTGTCCAGCCTAATGTATCAGTTGAAATTGGAGAAAATGGTTGATAGCTATAAACCCTCCAGAAAGAGGAGCTGGCTAGAGAGGCAAAAGAGAAGACTTTTCCGCAAAAGAAAGAGAGTGGAGGCGAAGTTCGGCAACTGCCGAGATAATGACAGGAAAGCAATAAAAGAAAAACTGGAGGGTATCGACAGGGAAATACAAGCCCTGATTAAGGACCATACAGAGAGGGAAGAGGAAAAGGCGGTAGAAGCAATAAAGGAAAATCCAAAATACTTCTATAGCTATGCAAAAAGGAAAACAAAAACGCGCGCCGCTATTGGGCCCTTAAGGACGAGAAATAATGAACTAACCGACGATCCAAAAGAAATATCTGATACATTGAGAGCTCAATATGAATCAATTTTCAGTACCCCAAAAAGTGACAAAGCGATACCTGAAATAAATGCATTCTTTGAAGAGGAATTGCAAGGAGAGTATATAACAGACTTTGATTTTACACCAGAATATGTAGTGAGAGATATAGGATAAATGAAACTACATTCAGCTGCAGGTCCGGACAATTGGGACGCATTATTGATTAAAAACTGTAAAAATGAAATAGCTACACCTTTATACTGGATATGGAGAAGATCCCTAGACACTGTGGGAAATACCGAGCATCTTGAAAAGCGCAAACATTGTCCCTATATATAAAGGAGGGGACAGATCTCAAGCAAAGAACTACAGACCAGTGTCATTGACGTCCCACCTCACCAAAGTATTTGAAAGAATAGTTAGAGAGAAAATTTATGACTTCCTGGAGACACAGGAAAGATTCAACGAAAATCAGCATGGATTCCGATCAGGTAGATCATGCCTATCACAACTAATAGAACACTACAACCATATCCTAGATGCACTGGAAGGCAATGACAACTACGATGTTATATACACAGATTTTGCTAAAGCTTTCGAGAAATGTGGCCATGGTATACTAGCACTTAAAATTAAATATATGGGAATAACAGGCAAAGTGGGAAAATGGATCTACAACTTCCTCAGAGAACGTCTGCAGGTCGTCAAAATTCAAGGTATATCATCATCAGAATCGGAAGTATGCAGCTCAGTACCACAAGGGACAGTACTGGCCCCACTCCTGTTCATTATCATGCTGACAGACATAGACAGCGGAGTAAACAGCAACAGTATAGTATCATCCTTTGCAGACGATACAAAGATCAGCAGAAAAATCAGCGATGTACATGACGTGGAGGCCTTGCAGAGGGACACGAACAAAATATACAAATGGTCAGAAGACAGCAACATGTCATTTAATACCGAGAAATTTTAGCTCCTGAGATATGGTCGAAAAGAAGAACTTAGACTGCATATTATGCTCCAGATAGACAGGAAATTCAGAGAAGCTCGAAAGCGATCGATCTTGGGATAATAATGACAGATGATGCGAAATTCGAAACACAAAATCATACAGCGATAAATAAAACAAAAAGAGTCGTCGGACAGGTACTAAGAACGTTCAAGAGAAGGGACAGGACAGTAATGATTCCCCTGCTAAAAACACTGATTATACCAAAACTTGAATACTGCTCAGTTTTGACGTCCCCATATAAAAAGGAAGAAATTAATAAACTAGAAGAAACGCAAAGGCATTTCACAGCCAAGATTGATGGCTGCAAAGAACTCAACTAATGCGAAAGACTACGTAAACTAAATCTGTACTCCCTGGAAAGAAGAAGAGAGAGGTACACCATAATCTACATATGGAAAATGATCGAAAAACTGGCACCAAACCTCAAACTAAACCCAATTACCATCCAAACAACGCTGGACAATAGTAAAAGGCAGAATATTTAGTGTTCCCAAACTAAAGGCCCGACAAGGAACCTCCTCAACACTGAAGGAAAATAGCTTGATTGTCAGGGGGTCAAGACTTTTCAACCAGCTTCCAAAGGACCTCAGAAACGTAACGGGGGTCAAAGTTGAAGTCTTCAAGAGAAGACTGGATGCCTGGCTCAGGACAGTACCAGATGAGCCGGGCGTGCCTGGCTATGTGTGGTGGAGAGCGCAAGAAAGCAACTCGCTCCTCCACCAGGCCAGACCTAGAGGCGAGGCCACCAGCTTGACCTCCGTGTGAAGAGAGACCAAAGCACGAAACAACATAAGGTAAGGTAAGGTTCATGTGCTATATTTACAGCAATATAGTGGCGTACTAGTTTGTTGGGGATACCCAGGCACGCCTGCTGCGCATTGCTCACATTCGCAACCATAGAGGAAGGAGTTTGTTTATTACATATGACAAACCCCATTATGTGAACGTCGCAACTAATCTAATAACCAATATCTCAATATATATAAGAACGATTGAGGGTAAAAATTCCCCATTCGGTAACGGGAGCTTAACAGTGAAGCTGCACTTTCGACACACTGAGCTATAATGGACAGAAAACCTTTCACCGTCTGTCGAGGGGTGAGATACTAGCGTGGTAGTGGACTTGGGTCCATTTTTTCTACCATACTACGTACGGCTGTTCCTTTGCTGTAGAGGGGTGCCAGATACCTCGGAAGAAAAGCACTACAATCAGGTCTTAACACTACAGAAGACATATTGGCTGGGGCTAAACGTAAAGAAGCTCTAAAAAAACACTTAAAACGTACACGGGACGAAATCGTCAAAGATGCAAAGAGAAAAATGCGTGGTGGTGGGAAGAAGAGGGCTGGCTGGAAGAAGGGATTACCACCACGTGGCATTAAACGTAAAAGGATATAAAAAAGAAGTGTTGTAAGGGAATGAAGCCTATGGTTGACCATTTTTTGACTGATATAAGCTAAGGACATTGAACTCATGAATCATAGTTTGTTTACTACTTGTCGAGAGAGGAGGCACTATTTCTAACTCGTCATGGCACGCTTCATCCATCCGTGTAGTTCACAATGGTGTAAATCGGAGCTGTCCTTCTTTGACCTGCCCCCAACTCACGCTTCTATTGAACACAGTGACTTTATTACATTTAACCCTTTAAACACAAATAGTTCTCCGAGTGCTCCTATAGAATTCGTGATACCCAGCTCAGGCCCTTACTTTTTTGATCCAAGCTGTGTGCACATGTACGCTAAACTTCGTATAGCCCATTCTGATGGAACGGAGTGCGATGACAAATATGCTGTATACCCTGAAACAAATTTTCTGTACTCCATATTCAACCAGTGTGACGTATATTTAAATCAGGTCAACATATCGGCAGGCACGGGGTACTATCACCTACGAGCCTATCTGGAAAATGTCCTCAACTTTTCCAAAGAAGCGAAGGATACGTTTTTAAATGCCAAGGGATATTACACTGGCCTGCGTTTCAAATCTTTTTTTCAAAGGTCAGAGGTTTTTCAACTGATTTAGGATCAGTTTCGCACGCTGAATTCAGGAATGTAATTCATTCTTCTCAATCAGGTCAGGTTTTTTAGATATGCTGGCCGACTACTGCTGGTGCCTGAAGAGGGATGTGGTGTCTGCCCGGCACAAGCGGAAGTCCCTGAAGAGGCCATTCATCCCTGATTAGCCTATTGTAGTGTGCTGTACCCTTCTTGAGATCTATAAGAACAGCCTGTAAAGCCTGTATGTATATACCAGTCGACATATGCTACTACATGTATCGCTCACCTACCAATAAAACGGGAAATGAGAATTTCTAGAAAGTGTTTATATTTCGAAAAGTTGACCTGATTGAGAAAAATGGATGCGATTTTCGGAATCAGCGTGAGAAACTGACCTAAGAACAACAAACATATCCTTGACCTTTAAAATCACGCAGACCAGTGTTATCAAACTAAAGATGAAAGTAGTATAAAGGACAAATTTAAAAATTCTAAAAAGAAGATATACGAGTGTTTTGGACGCCTGCATGCAGATTTCACATTCCAGGAGAAGTTGCTTGTGAATGGGGTGGATATGAAAATAAAGCTCACCCGCACGAATCTTGAGATCTGCTTAAATCTGGATGCTGATCAAGAAGAGGGAGCAAAACCCGTTGTCGTTCACATTATGGAGACATACCTCCGCGTACGGCGAGTGAAATTAAGTTCACGTAAACAACTAGAAATTGAGAAAAATTTACTAAACGCCACAGTAAAATACCCTATTAACAGAGTACAAATCAAACTATACACGTTGCCAGCAGGGTTGGCATCGAAACAGATAGAAAACATCGCCCTGGGAAATCTGGTTCCACGGCAATTGAGCGCAGGACAAATGAGCGCCGACAATTGAGGTCCAAGACAATTAAGCGCAAGGCAATAGAACGCAAAATAACCTAACCTAACCACATTATTTTTAACATCCTTAATAAATATTGTTTTTTTTAACATCCTTAATAAATATTTGTTCAAGCTTATTTTGTTTCTTTTATCCAGTTTTTATTTGCTTGCTCTCGCTCTATTGTCTTGGCGCTCTATTGTCTTGCGCTCAATTGTCTTGCGCTCATTTGTCGGCGCTCATTTGTCGGCGCTCATTTGTCGGCGCTCATTTGTCCTGCGCCCAATTGTCGTGTCACGGGGAAATCTTCCTAAAAGGATATTAATTGGAATGCAGAACCATGCTTCGGCGAATGGAAAATATAAAAAGAGTGCCTTTAAATTCGAGAATTTCGGACTTAAAAATATAACTCTATACGTTAATGGCATTGCGTTGGGATGAACATTGAATACGGACTATTCACCAGATCCTGTGTTACCGCTTTGCGCGAAAGCATATAGTAATCTGGCCCATATTGCAGGTGATTGTGATGAGCTCGGGAATGGGGTAACGCAGAAAGAATTCATTGATCAATTTAACCTTTATCCGGTTGACATCACACCTGACTTATCTGCTAACGTAAATACACAGTTAAGTCCACAACAGAGTGGAAACATCTCAGTCAAGTTGGAATTCACCAAGCCTATAGACGCGCCTATTAGTGTACTAGTATACCTCGAGTCACAAGCCTTAATAGAAGTAGACAGATTTAGGGCTGTTAAAACTGACTTTTTAAAATGGATGCGAATACACTTCAGAGAGTAATGAATAGTGAACGAATCACACGTTCCAAATTTATCGGTGTGTTTGCGATGAATGAAACATTAAATTTGCCAACTACGCGAGATTGTGGTAGTCTTATTGTGAACACAGATGTCATTGGTAATGAAGGGATTCATTGGTTTGCAGTCTACTTTAAAAATAGGGACCGCCTGTACTAGTTTGATTCACTCGGGACTCAACCCTGGAGTGACCCTATTATTGTAAAATTTCTCGACCAGTTGCATATCCCCGAAGTTGTATGGGAGCCATTCCGGTTACAAGGATATTTAATAATACATGCGAGATGTATTACATTTCATTTCTCATGCATATGTCATGCGGTAAAAGACTAAATTTTTAAAAATTATTCGACCCGTGTCACACTCAACGAAACGATGAAATGGTATGCAGGCAGATAAAAAGCCGCTTTCTGATTCTGCGTACTCGTTGTATAGTATGATGTATATTCTGTATAGCATGATGTATATTCTGTTGTTTAGGATGGTTATTGTACTAAAAACATGATTTCTTTCATTTAATAAATTGATGAAAATACATTGTGTCTTCTTCCCCCCCCAAAAAAAAAATCGAAACAAAAAAAAATTTACATTATTTCGTTAATGTGACATTCGTTGGGCTGATTGCTCGGTAAATCTTCTACCTCCGTATTCAGGTCCATGACATGGGATTCTTCAAAACGAAAAGATTGTATAACACGTGTCAAATCCTCATCGGACCTTAAAGGAGAAAGAATAATTCATTAGTTCATACTGAATCTTTTTTAATAAAAACATACACAGAGTATACATATAGTAAGAGTATTACAATGTGAAGATACCTTTGAACCGCTCAGAGAAGTTCCTTTAAGAGATAATTACGAATAACATTTGAATTTATATAAAAAACATGCAAAAGATTGCTATAAAAAAATCAATGATTCAAAACAGGATTTTAGCATAATTGCAAACTAATCTATAATTGCGGTTACCTAAATGAAGTATTTTTAATGTGATGAGGTGAATTACTACAACCCTCCATATAAATGATGAAATAATCCAGAACAGTGCTCTTTCTGGCACGCACAAGTTTGTGAATAATTGACTCAAAAAAATAAAATTATAGGCACTTACATTTCTACGGCTGTCCCTTGCGTCGGATCGTAAGGAGCGTCATTGCAAATATCATCAATGGTTTGCGTTTGAAATAATCCATCCCGGGCAGCCGCGTTAAAATGGTTAATTGTAGACAATGCTACAATGTCACCATCTTGATATAAATCTGGTAAACTATAAAGGTCTTGATTCATGGCGGAGGGAGTTTATTCACTGGTGAAAATAATTACTGTGACTCCTAGCTGAAAATATTTGCTTTTATACGCACGATCCCAAGCACCCCCCCAAAAGACAAAGAGTCGGTTCGTAAATTTAATGATTGGTTGTCAGTGTAACTGGGCGGAGCTATGATAAGTTTGTGTACCAATCGTAACACCTATATTATGGGATCCAAGCTTTGGACGACTAATGGTGTCTTTATATTCTGACCGTAGATTTAATGCTCACATTGTGTATTACCCCTTGCAGTCTCTACCACGACAGTATTTGCCTTTGCGCCCACTCCTTTATGCAATATCCCTCGCAACATTAATCAACCATCTCTATCACAACAATATTTTATTATTTTTGCGGCCATGCTATTTGATCCTCAAATTTTCGGATGCAAGTCGTTATAGGAATATCTTCATCAGAGTTGCTCAGCTCAGTATCACAGGAAACAAAATTAGCGCCGCTACTTTTCATAATCCTGACATTACCAGAAACAGCACAGTAACACCCATTAACACAAATATCATTAGAAAATAAGAAATCTAGAAGATCTCTACAAACAGAATGTGCATTATTATGTTTTGCGGTCATACTATTCACAGCTTTCCCAAGATTCCTGCCTTGTGGATTTGGTTTTATTTATATATTATATATATATATATATATATATATATATATATATATGTAAAAATGAACAATGAACAATTCCTATACCATCATTATATGGATTCATTGTCTTCATGCAGTACTTATGTTCGTATAGTTTTTATGTTTGAATGTTCATTTTCACATAAGAAACCAAAATCGCCTAAGCGAGTTTTGGATAGAATGTCGATTTGTACTTCTTTATTCATTACTGTATTTCTCTAATTTATCTTTCCTAATAATGATTTGTACTATACGTACAAATTCAATAACTATGACGTCACATTTTCCCGTCATTAATTTCCCTTCATCAATCTTCATCAATCTAGTATTCAATGTATGAAAATTCTTTATCATCATAATAAAAACTGTACACTCTATAGAAGTCATTATTTATATGTTATGTAGTATAAATATAACTATTATTCGACCACATCCCCCGCCCCCATACGTCCATATCTTATCTTGACCATTATCGTATGTCAATTTTATTAAATATTCATTTTGCTCGTGAAGTGCAAAACTTTTTGCATTCGTTCGAAAACGCTCAAATACGTTCTCGTATTGTTTTTTTTATTATTTTTTTTCAAGTGCGTTCACCCCTCGCAAGATATTCATAAATGCTTATGCAAGTGTACGCAATTCGCAAATCAGCATAAATCAAACATCTGAAAACGTGAAACCTCTTGTCGCTCTGATTTCAAATTTATAACATGTTATAACATATTATAACATTATGTTGTATATAAATCCATACCGTATGTGCCCATGTACTTTGTATTATATTCCTAACATCTTAATTGTCTATTAATATGAAACACTGTAAAAAAACAAAACAAAGTTATAGTAACTGTTTAATTGTAATTAACTGTAATACTTTAATTTAATATAACGTAATGTACTTTAATGAAACTGTAATTAATAATAACTTGTAATGTACTTCATTGAAACTGTAATTAAATGTAATGATTTAATATATACGGTAATGTAAGAATGTACTTTAAAATGGAAGTGTAATTAAACAATAAGTGAATATGAATTAATTGATAATTGTATTCGTAATTGTAATGAACCAAAATTAATACATACTCAGTCGTGTACTTAATTTGTACTTATGTACTACTATGAAATTATATCGCCTTCATAAATGTAGACGGCGAAAAATACAAATTATTTTTTTTATTTTTTAAAATTTTTATTTGGAATCTTTCAAACATCTGATCATGTGTTTAAAAGGGGGGAACTTAACTTTCAACTGCCGTCCCCCAACATTTAGGTTTATATTATACATGTATTTGTAAAATGAACGACACTTCATTATAGCACTTCTTTACGGCACTTCATTACGGCACTTCATTACGACTCCTTTGTTAGCAGCTTCGCTGCGAGGAGGGGGCAGAGGCCCCTTGCCTCCTTAACTTTTTAGATTCCGGCCTGAGCCATGGTCGAAAGAGGTCGAACCTCTACCCCTGTAAATTCAGAGCACTACCTGTACATTTTGAGAAGTAAACTAGAGTAAAAGAAGTTTTTATCTTTTCCTTCGAGCCGTGCTCTCTTCAGAAGAACTTATTTAAGTCGATAAGTTATAAAAGAAAAGTCGATAATTTTCGTATCAGAGAAAGTATCAGAGTATTATAAAAAGAGAAGAATTAACAAAATTGGCAACCCTATAGCCAGGATAAACATTTGGCGACCCTACTACCAAGATTAGAAGAATATTTTAAGAAGCATAACAGTCTGGCGAGTCTGTAGCCAAGAGCTTAACAGAGTGGCGACCCACCATTTGACCGGCGGAAGAGAATTAGAATGTTATAGAAGAAATATCCGTTGCTGCCTCCTAACTAGAACCCCCGTCGATCCGAACCACCCCAGGGCCACAGACGGAGGGGTTAACATATATATATATATACACTCACATATATTTATATATGTGTGTGTGTGTGTATGTTAATTGCATTTTACAGTCTCTGCCACGTTAGTTCCAAATATTTGCAAAATATATGTATTAAAAAGAGATCAGGTTCTTAATTAATTTATGATTAGAATTTAAAAATTCCACTTAGTGGTTAGGATGAAGAAAATATACAAAAAGAAATTTAAATTATATTTATAGTGAAAACTAAGTTACTTAATTAAATGGGTATGACATCAGATATATAATTAAACTATTAGGACCTTAACTTAAATGAGGGGTTGAAGTGACTAAATGAAATGGACAAAAAATAAATGACAAAAGATAAATGATATATACTGTATATATATATATATATAACTATGGGCAGGACAGCTTATTGATCAAGTTAGGAATCTGGTGGATGCCGAGATGTATCCGACAGCCTCCAAGTGTCTCTCTCTTAGTGAATTATTAACAAAACGTTTTTTTTATCTTCGCCGATGTGGTCTCGGAGAGTACCATCATTCAGGAAGAACCTTTTTAAGAATAATACGAATTATGAATACAGGATATATACTAAAATTGAAGACATTTACATTACATAATTAAACAATATAAAAAAAATAAAAGTTACAAGACAAGTCGGGCTGTACTCACCAGGAGGTAATGTATCTCTAACAAAGTGAGGTTAGAGACGACTTGTCATACAAATCACATCGCTTTTTAGGAAACGAACGTATGAACACATTCCGATCGTTTAGAAAGGGTCAATGTGGGTGTGGACTTTTAATTTTATAAGGAGTAATCCTAATGAAGAAGAGTATCTTCTTGACAATATGTTTGCGGTCATACTATTCGATCCTCAACTTTGATTAATGTATTCGGCTTGACTTTTTACTTCTCGCGTAGGAGTGTGATTAATTTGTATTTAGTTCATGAATGTCTGCTTGGGTTGGTAGATAAATGGGTACCCTAGGTATCCTAGTGGTTAAGACGCTGGGGTGCTGGTTGAGAGCTCGGGCGATGACAATGTAATTCCTGCCCGCCCGTGCTGCAGCTTAGTTCTGTTTCCACGTTAAACTGTAGGTCTAAGATGGAGTGAAAAGTTGATCTTTGTCAAAATGAACAATTCGGGGAGAAGGAAAACCGATTTAGCTAGTATTATTACTAATGTAATTTACACGACGGTTAGGTATCAGTTACAAAGAGAATCTATGACCTGAATTTATTGCATATAATCCTCGTATGTATATTTCTTTCCTCTCTAAAAGGTCTTTTGAAATCTGTGTATTAAATATATTCTCCACAAGAAATTATAAATATTTTTGTTTTACTTTTCATTCCTGTATTTATATTTTTAAAAATTTGTTGCTGTGATTATATCCATATAGAATAAACAAAACTTTCTTTCTGTGTGTTGTGTGTGTGGTGTGTGTGTGTGTGTGTGTGTCGTCCTGACAAAAATCTCTCTCTCTCTTGCCTTTATTAAATAATATAATTTAAAATTAAGTTTTTAACTTCAGTAGTAATGATAATGGCTGGAATAATATTTGAAGTGAAGAGTGGTTTTCTCAAGCTGTATGGATGAAATTAGGCCAAATGGTCCTTTGCGGTCAGGCTTTGCGGTTAGCTCGAGGCAATTTGTACATTGTTTCTTCCAGAGACATTTTCAAAGAAGGAATGAAAGTAACTAGACAGAAAAACGTTTAAATAATTATTTCTTTTGACGTTTATTGTTTTTTCTTATATATATAAGGTGTGTATTTTAATTTTTTCTGATGCAATTTGTTTTTGATTCAATTCGGACAAGAAAAGATTGTCAAAAGTAAATAGACAGAACGACGTTTAAATAAATTACTTCTTTTACTGAATAATTTTAAAGAGAAAGTCGGTCAAATACAATTGTGTGTGTGTGTGTGTGTGTGTGTGTGTGTGTGTGTGTGTATTTCGTCTGAACTATTGTTTTGATGATTATACGTTTTGTATTTCTTATATTATTTTTTATTTTATTTTTGATTATATACATAATCCATCGTATGTATAGGAATGTATATTTATCTTCAATATATTTCCAATAAATCATCTGAATAAACAGAATGATGTAATGGTGTTTTATTTATTTCGGACAAGAAAGGATTGTCAAAAGTAAATATACAGTATACATTCTAAGGTTTTTAGAATAAATGAAAGCGAATGGTAAATTGAATATTATTCTTAGAGAATATGTTATTGGAACGATTTCTTTTGCTAAGCCAATTGCCTAGTGTATTTCTTTTATTATTAATATTGGGTTTCGTTTAAATAATTAATTCTCTTTCTGAATAACTTTAAGGAGAAAGTTGTTCTTGCTTTTAATAAATAAAAACATTATTTGGCAACTCGTGTGAATTAAGATAAATGATGTATCTAGCAACTCACCCTAATAAGTTATACCTGAACAATTAAAATAAATGGTGGTATCTGGTAACCCCCTCCATATATAAAAGTGATATCTGGCAACTCACTATCCTCTATATAAAACCTGCTTGGCTTCAGGACGCTCATAATGATGCGGACTCCGGTGGAATGAAGAACTCTCTCTCTCCTTCCTTCTTAGGTTAGGTTTCCCTTTGGGGCTGAGGACATCCCATCTTCTCCCCCAAAGACCTCCTCCGTCTCTCCTTTCTCTTCCTCTCTTAGGTTAAGGCAACCCCTTTGGGGGGAGGTCATCCTCCCTTCTCCCCCCGAAGACCCCTCCCCTCTCCCCCTTGGCAACATTGAGTTGTTGCATTACCGTACCTGCCTTTGCAACATTGAGTTGTTGCAAACCCCCCTTCATTGCAAACCCCTCCCCATTTGCAACATACCCCACCCCCTTTGCGACATACCCCTCCCCCTTTTGCAACATACCCCCACCCCCTTTCCAGCATACCCCACCCCCTTTGCAACATTGATCATTTTCTCTGCAACATTCTTGCACTCTTCCTTTTTGCGCCCATTCTACTCACATCATTGATGCTAAGTTGAATTTCTTCAACACCGTTCCGGAAAGTTTCTGCAATACATACGCATAAGTTGCCCCTCTATTTGAATAAAATTTTACACAGAAATGAAAGTTTCCATACTATTGGATTGTTGTAAATTTAGGGGTAAATAATTTTTTTTTACAATATTTTATGGGTACTATTAAGTTTATATAGAAAACACGTTTTAAAAAATAGAAAAAAAAACGGCTTTCGGAAAGGAGAAATTTTTAATGTCGTTTTACTTAAAGGCAAAAACTATACTTTATTAAGATTGCGTTTTTAGTAAAATTATTTGAAGATTGTATACTTCATTTCATATTATTTTATACAAAACAATAAAATAAGGCTGATTGTCGCCAAAACTTAGAAATTCGTTGAAAAATTATTGAAAGAGATCCAGCCTTCTTCGACTTTATTTTTGAAGTGATTTCATTACTTCGCGTAAAAGTAATCGAAATGAATGGATTTTTTTAAGAAAGTTTCCATACCATTGAATTATGATGTAAATTAAATTGTAAATTTTAATCATTTTTACAATATTTTAAGGGTATATTTAAGTTTATATAGAAAACACGCTTTAAAAAATAGAGAAAAGTGACTTTCGAAAAAGTGGAAATTCTGTCTGTCGTTTTTCTTAAAGGCAAAACTATACTTTATTAAGATTCCGTTTTTATAAAATTATTGACGATTTTATACTTTATTTCATATTATATTGTACAAAACAATAAAATAAAGCTGATCATACCCGCAAAGAAAACTCTCATGTTGCATGCAATGTTGCAAAGTTGCATGCAGTTACATCGCACTCGGGATTTTTGTGGGCATATTACTACTTCGTCGCTGGGTTCAACTCAGTTTAAAATTAGATGTTATTTGAATCATAATCTGACCCACCAAATTACAGTGTCCCTCGAATTTTTGGATCATTCGTGATGCAATACTTTTTGTCATATTGTGATTCGATATTAAGACTTACAAATAAGTGTTGTATTCCTCTACATTATGATGATTAATTTCAGCTATTGTGGGATTCCATGTAGACGGTTTGATCTCGTAATATCGTCGTGTTTGGTGTACCGAAAGGAGAAGGGGAGGACGAGAGCGGGGATAAAGCGAGGGAGAGGGGGAAGGAAGGAGGGAGGGAGGGTTAGGAAGAAAAATGGACTGAGTTACTACCACATCTCGGAGAGGGTGGAGCGGAACTATTGCAGGGGACTGTACATGCTGCACTGGGAGGAGTTCTTCCATAAATTCATCCAGGTGTTTTGGTTTGAACCTTTTTGTCCCTGATATCATACCTGATACCATACCTGATATCAGTATATCCGAATAAAGCTGTTTTATGGCTATCAACGAGGAAAGACGACACGCCCATCATGTTGGATTTAACTTTTTCAGAGTAATGTCAGATTCGGAAGTATGTGAAGATAGCAGGTTCCAACGACTGATGCTATGTCTGAAAAATGTATAGATACTTTGGACAACTGCGAAATAATTGGATATATGTTCGATACAGGGGCGTCCGCAGGATTTTTCGCAAGGGGGGGCAAAACTAACTTATTAGTTCTTAGTTCTTATTAGTTCTTTATTAGGTAGAAAAAAAAATGCACTGCGACCACTACGAGTAAAAACCGTCATCTCCCCTTATCATAGCCTGCTTTCGGTGCTAAATTTATGTACTTAGTAATACTAACTACATAAATTTAGTACCGAAAGCAGGCTATGATAAGGGGAGATGACGGTTTTTACTCGTAGTGGTTGCAGTGCATTTTTTTTCTACCAGTCAAGTCCATTTTTTATATGTTATATGATACTATGATTAACTATAATCGTGTAAGTTTCAGTGAAATTGACCAAACACAAATTTCCAAGGGAGGGCAACTGCCCCCTCTTGCCCCCCCCCTCCGGACGCCCATGGTTCGATATCATTAACTGCATCATTCACCATCAAGTTGATGTTATGAGCAGTACAATGAACATATAACCATTTGGTTCCAATTCTTTTATGCGAGTTTGTATTCCAGAATACATACCACTCATTGTGATGGCACCATCATACCCTTGACCGTGACATTTTGAGAGCTCTAAATAATTTTTTTGTAACATGTCGCAAATAGTCGATGTAATGATCGCAGCAGACTGATTAGTTATATGAACGAAGCCAAGAAAAGTCTTCGATTTTCAGTTCTATCGGTTTATTTTCAGTGCCGTTATTCTTTAAAATTTTTACATATCTGTAAATTATACTCAATTGGTCCTTCTTCGATAAACCCTGAGTCGTGTCCGCAATGATGGAGAAAAAAGGAGCTTCTTTAATTTCTGTAGTCAGTTGTTGTTTTAAATAGTTGCTCAAGCACTGTATTAACTCATTCTGTATTTGAGGATTTAGATATTTTGTTGTGCCAGGTGGTAAATTTAACACTTGTCTCAAAGTATCATCATATTCCGCTATTACAGTAATTTTACATCAGACAAAAAGTTCCCAATGTACGTATCATTAAAGCTCTCTCGATGTCCTCTAAATGCGATTGCATTTTTTGTTAATTTTAGAGTTATTTTAATGAGTTGCTCTAAAACTTTGCGCCAAAAAGTTACGTTCTTGTTGGAAATTCTCTTCTAAATTTTTATCCAAACATTTATTCGTCTTCCATATTTCCTTAACGTAACAAGCTTTCGTGTGCGAAGAACTTGCTTCATGATCTTTAATTTTATGGGATAATATCTGCCAGTCATTAATTCCTCTTATCCATCCAGAATTTCGTAAAGCTGATGAAAACATCCAACAGGGCTCACAATAAACTGCATTCAATGTGGGTGAATAACACAACCACAGTCTCTTCATTTTAAGGTCCGCTTTGTTTACTGTTTTATAATATATTTCTGAAAACGACCTATTTTTTTTGTTTTTGGGAAACGGACCTTTAGGCAGGGCCGGATTTACTTGCTTGTGGGCCCTAGGCCAAACCTTATCAGTGCCCCCCCCAAAAAAATATTATATATATATATATATATATCGTAATATTGTAATGTAAAAAAAAAAGAATTACAACATAATGTAACACATCAATAATTTTATTCAAATTAGTTTTATATCATGTACAACTTATTCTTAGACACAAAGGAATAATGGAAAAAAATACAGTCAAATTGAAGCATAATAAATTTTGCAATAAGAATTACAACATAATGTAATACATTACACATTAATAATTTTTAATCAAATTAGTTCCATATCAAGTACATCAAAGTAAATCAAGTTCCATATCATGTACATCTTACACATAGGAATAATGGAAAAATACAATGAAACTGAAGCATAATAAATTTTGCAAGCACAACTATGTGAAGTTCAAAATGACTTTTTCCTGCTTTTTTATGGCAAATTTGTCAATGATACTGTTTGTGTCAAGGGATTGTAGGAGGTCCCCAGTGGGCCCCCAGTTACTGGTGGGCCCTAGGCCAATGGCCTATGTTGCCTATTGGAAAATCCGGCCCTGCCTTTAGGTCTGCAAGATCTATGATCCAGGATGAATCTCTTCATATCCGTTGTTAGGATTTCCGGAAAATTAGCCATATCACTTGGATTTTATTCATTAATTAAATTTTCTAGTTCTACACTGAATTTGTTGCTCTGGTTTTCGATACTGCTGATACAGGGAGACGGATGCGATATGCCTAAGTTGTCTTCTTGATCTTGTATGCCTATGTTATCTGTTTCTGTGTGATGTGTTGGAAAAGATAAGGATGTTGTGTCTATGGTTGTGGATTCCGCAGATGTTACTGTTGATACTTGTGTCGTATTAGAGCTCACGCTGGTAACAGGGAAGAAGCAAGACAGTTTCGGAATTTTGTTTAGTTCCTTTTCCAGAGACTCTACTGATTCTCTTTTCTTTTTCTTTTAGCCGCGCCACTGATATTCTTTTTCTCCATTCTAGAAACGATTACAAGGCGATAGGTGAGTGAGTGATTTTTTTATTAGGAAATACAATTATATAAATAGTATGTCTTAAAAAAATTCCTTATATCGTACCATCACAGAAATATTAACATGATATTAACAAAAATATGGCATTTAACTACCCTATTTTTAGTTTTTAAAAACGTTATATACTTGTAAAAATCCTACATGAAAATATTACTCTTTTTAAAAATTTATGTTTGAATTTTGTGAATTCCAATGTAATACAGCTGTAAACTAAATTGTCAAATTAATAATATAAACTTATAAAACTTTTATAATTTAAATTATCACAAATATCTCAAAATGCATACTTTTTAGTTATGACCCTATTTCTATAATGATGTGATATGACTTACCTGTTAAAAAGTGATTTATCTTTACGTTAATAACAGTCGCTGAATTTCAAATTTTCTTGTTCGACTTTCTTGTTCAAATATTTTGTTCGCCACCTGCAAAGAAACATGAAGTTGATTTAATCCAATCAGGCTCCTTTCAGGCACAGGCCCCGATGCCATTGCATCGGCTGCGTCGCATAGTTACGCCACTGATATTAGGTTATATTTTCACCAAAGATGACATTCTCAATATGATGTATTCAAAAAGTAAAAAGAAATACAAATTCTTTCAGGATTATTTCCGTTTACGAAAGGTGTGACAAATTAATAACATGATGCAGTGTACCGTTAATGTAATTATTTTTAGGAAATATTTTCCACATAATTTTATAATTCTTTAGTTTAACCTCTTCTTAACAATGACAACTGTAGTACAACATATTAAGTTATTACGTCGTTTAGTTTTGGTTACCCATACGAATCTATTTTACAATTTTCTGTGAATGAAAATATTTTGTATAGAAAATGTAATTTATAAAATATTTATGGGTAACCATTTTAAACAAATATTTAACTCTTATACTAAGAAATATTTTATTTGTGGTCAGCGCCCATGGCTCGCTGAAAAACATTATTCCCTATAAGTGAAGTGATTTGAATCCCGATGGTGCTGGTTAATAATAACCGAGGAGTTAGTGCAATGGACCCCATTCGTCAGGCCTGAGGTTATGCAAGTTTCTGGCCCTCTTCATTGATTATATAGTAGTCTTATTTTAATGGTCATGTACCATCGCTTACCAAAGTCGGAATACACTTGACCCTCACCTACTTTATGGACCAGTGTATCCTAACTTTGGTAACTGTGGCATAGACACAGGTGACCAGGTTACCAGGTTGTGATGAATAAACATCGTCACTGTAATTACATTTTTAATATTTAAACGTCATTCGTTGTCACTATTACAGCACAGCCACAGTACAGTGTGCAATGTGCATGAATTAAAGTTTTTATCCTTACTGAAACATAATTATCACATTCTCTTTTTTATTTACATGATATTACTTATTTACGAATATACAGCAAAGTATCAATGATACTGTATTAGTGATGTAGTTGAAACCAACATCGTCGAGACCGAGCCAAGATCGAGAGCTAAGCACCCAAGATCGAGACCGAGACCAGAAAAAGGTTTCGAGACTGAGACCGAAACCGAGACCATATGCAATTTTTGCATGTATTCATTACTGTGTAATGTCTAATTCCTAAGCTCTGTATTTCACATTCAGAAATAAAGATTCTAAAGAGGTTATCAAATGACAATTGCAAAATTTACTCATAATTTATTCACAAGTTCATAGTTTGTGACATTTATAAGAAAACTGCCTACTTAAAACAAGATAAGTGCTCGTCGCATTTGAAGAATATTACAGTGATGTAGTCGAGACGACCATGGCTGAGACCGAGGCTTAAGCACTCGAGACCGAGACCAGAAAAAAACGGCTCGAGACCGAGACCGAGACCAGAAAATAGGTCTCAAGACCGGTCTCGAGTCCTACATCACTGTACTGTATTGTTGAAACTGTATCGCCTGGTTTCGTTTCCTAAAATATATCTCTTATCAAAGAGCAAAAGTGAAATTATTATGTAACATATATACGAGTGTATATATATATATAATCGCTATAAGTTTCGGCTTACATTCCCTACTAATGCAGGGTACACCATCACTAAAACTACTTCACGTTTTACGCTCTTAAAATTAAAACTTAAGTTAATTAAGCGTTTGGAAACAAGAACTTCCCGCTTCCTCCTCCCACCCAATGAAAAGACAACGAAGTTTGGTACTTGGCATGCTTGACCTCCTGGTCATTCTTTGTTACACATGGAAATGGGAAATATACACATGCATCTGTTTAACTCTATTTAAAAATGATTATCACTTTCATTCATATTTTTAGATTTAGCCGAGTTTCCTTAAATAAATATTTAAGGAGCTATTTTAACCTTTCAAACCTAAATAGCTTTGTACGGTATAGTGTCAGTCAACTCACTTGTAAAGTTGTAACAGTAAATCAGTTGCACCTTATTCCACCATTACTTGAAAACTGGTGCACTGTACAATAAAGTATTAGTTTCTAACGCTATTTTACCAACCATTTTTCTTATACGAAAACATTAAATAAAATGTACTCCACAGTTGTCGACAAGGAGAGTACTGTGCAGCAAAAGTATGAAGATACACATCCTTTATCTTGTATGTTGTCTTCTTCATTAAAAATTATTCTGTAACTCGTATGGACGATATGAATATTGCGAGCATTGTATATCATGCATCCTACCCATCTCTGATTAAAATTAATTATCCATCCCTAACTTTCTTCAGCGACGACACAGTCGTAAAATCTCCCTCTCTCTCTCTCTCTCTCTCTCTCTCTCTCTCTCTCTCAAGGTGATGGGAGGGGGCTCTGTTTTGGAAGACCCGTTATGGAAAAGAGTGGCCTGCCAAACGTACTGTTGCTCGTTGTTCCCGAATAATTCAATTTCGGTCTCTTCTGTCCAGAGAACTTTCTTTCAGAATGCAAATTTATCATTTTGATGATCCTTGGCATACTTAAAATGAGCCACTTTGTGCGCTTTTCAGAGCAGAGGTTTTCTTCATGCAACTCTTCCATGCAGACCATTCTTTCAAAATGTATAATGTACAGAGTTGGGATGGATATCGAACTTAGACAGTTTTAATATATGGCAAATAACACCTGCAGCCACTCTTTTAATCCGTCTAGATGTATGTTCTGAAATCTTGCAAGGTCGTTCACACCTTGGTAGAGAGTTTTGATTGTTCCAAAGCTTTCCAGTTTCTTTATAATTGCAGCAACCGTGGCAAATGGAATTGGAAGTTCTTCTCCTATCCTCCTATAACTCGTGTGAAGCTATAACACATCTCTAAGATCTGTAGATAGCTCTTTCCCACGACGACCCATTGCTTACTAATGGTTTTTTGTATGCGGAAAGAAGGGGTCAAGGGCGAATGCCCTCAAAAGTGCACCCCAAATAGAAGAAGAAGAGAGCCAAAATCAAGGTCCGTGGTTTTCGAGATACATGGATATTCTGCGTTTCAAAGATTGGAGGTCATAGACAGGGGAAAAGATGGATTGAGGGAGATTGTTCCTGAGTAAACCGGTTGAGTGGATAAAAGATTCAAAATATCGATTAACCCATGCGTTAGAGAGTTGGACAGAAAAGGAATGAGAAAGTGTGAAAAGTCTGGTGCTGCGCGCTCTCCTGAGAGGAGGGGGCATGCAGTTAGAGTGTTCAGAAGAGTAGTGTCCGTTATAATAGCGATAGTAAAGTGAGAATGAGACAACATTGCGGCGAAGAGAGAGGGGGATTGAAGACAGTGAGTAAGAGACGGGGAATTGATGAGACGAAGAGCCTTTGATTCCACCCGGTCAAGTAGGGCTGTGTGGGTCGAACCATCCCACACATGAGAAACACTCCATACAGGGGTGCCCCTGTACAGAGAGAGCAATTGAACAGAGGTGAAGAAACTGCGGACGCAGCACAATACATCTAACCACTTAGAAGCTGTTTTGGAAAGAGAGTATATGTGATCTTCCCAGGAAAGATCACAAGAAAAAGAAACGCAAGAATGTTAAAAGGAGACGAAGGATTCAATTGTGGGTTGTTGAAGTTAAGGGGATAATCGTCTGGAAGACTGTGACGAGTAGAGAGATGGAGGACCTGAGTGTTTGAGGCATTGAAAGCCACAAGGTTTTCTCTGTCCTAATCAGAGATGGCAGGAGATCAGAAGTCAGTGTACCACAGCCGTCCTACACGAAGCATGGAGTAGCTATTGAGAGGGGAAGCGGCCAGAAAGGAAATTAGAGATGAAGGCACAAATAGAACGATAGAAACTGAAGGAGGGCAGTTTCGAAATTAAAGATTTGTGCCAGAATCTATCAAAAGCGTTTGATAGGTCTAGCTCCATAGCAAAGGTTTCACCGAAAACCCGAAACGAGGATGACGAAGAGTGAGAGAGATATGCAAGGAGATCGCCAGTAAAGCGTCCCTTGTGGAACCCATATTGACGATCTGATAAAAGATTGTGAGAAGAGAGGTGTTTAAGAATCTTCTTATTACGGATAGATTAAAAAACTTTAGTATGGCAAGAAATCAAAGCAATTGGACGATAGTTGCAAGGTTGAGAGCGGTCATCCTTCTTTGCGACAGGCAAAGACAAAGACAAAGGCGAAAGAGTTTGCCTAGGCAGGGTGTCAGCACAGAAGCACAATTCTTGAGAACGACAGGAGAAACACCATCAAGACCGTACGCCTTCCTGTAGTTGAGCCCAGATGGGGCAGAAAGAACATCTTTGGAAGAGATTCTAATTTCAGACAGAATAAAGTCAGAGGGAGGAGATGGAGGAAAAGCAACGGAAGTGTCCATGGTTCAGTTGGAGACGAGAATTTGTGCGAAGAGTTCAGCTTTTTCAGGAGAAGAGACATAACTTTAACTAAACTTGAAAAGTTAGCCTCTTGAACTTTTATATTGAAATAGTCTTGAGTAACCTTTCTCTTCCTAAATTCCTATTTCATTCTTTTTAATCCATTTCACATGGTTTAAAACACAGTTTGTCAAAAAATTTAATCTATAGCATGCAAATTTTTCTCCCCCCCCCCCCAGTATATGGAAAAACTATACACGCTTACAACATGGTATCGTATGTGGTACCTTTATTTCATAATTAAATATAAATTATTAATTAATTGAATTAAATATCTATACAAAATTGCCTCGGGATTGGCGACATAGCCTATTGGGAATGAAAATAATTGCCATACATACATAGAACCCATATGTAGGCATCGGGCCTGCATAACAACAAGTAAACCAAATTTATTATTTCGTGTTAAAAATTTTCCACTGCTGACTCATGAAAATTACATCAAGAAAAGAGCCAACGAACTTTGAAGAATCAGCAGATTCCTAACGATATATTATATTATACTGGCGGCACTCTGAGCTGCTTATGTTACAGCGATGCTTTAAGCAAGGAAGATGTCCTTTATCTTCCTATAATTTCTGAGTGAAATCCTCTTAATATAAAACCTAATAACTATAAAAAGGATAGGCCCATTTCTTCAGGTATTTAAATAGTGACTCTCTATATTAATTACATCAAATCAACTCATTGTGTAACTCCATCGTACCATGGCCCTACATCGAAAAAGTTCGTCGCGCCCTACATCGAAACAGAAGCGAGGCCCAGCGAAATAATAAGGTAAGGCAATTCCTTTCTTTACCATTAAGCAGCACAAATACCGAAGGCAATAAAACATAAAGAGGTCCTTTGAAGACCTACATATACATAACTCTCTAACGAAAAAACGTAGGGCTTTTGTCGTTAACTCTCCACTAGAATCTGCTGAAAATTTCCAACGGATGAGGGTATCAAGCAGTCAACCCATAGCCTTAAATAGTTTTTTTTACAAGAGGTAAGTGATAAATTCAGAATGTTTGGGCTATTTCCGTGGCCATTGGGGATACCAGTAGGGTGCTGTACAATCTGCTCTAGGTCATTTGGGACAGAAAAGCTGTAAGCTAGTTTAACCGAGATGTTCTGTGCCACAAGTTACCAAAGTTAGAATACACTGGTCCATAAAGTAGGTGAGGGCCAAGTGTATTCCGACTTTGGTAAGCGATGGTACATGACCATTAAAATAAGACTACTATATAATCAATGAAGAGGGCCAGAAATATTTGTTTAAAATGGTTACCCATAAATATTTTATAAATTACATTTTCTATACAAAATATTTTCATTCACAGAAAATTGTAAAATAGATTCGTATGGGTAACCAAAACTAAACGACGTAATAACTTAATATGTTGTACTACAGTTGTCATTGTTAAGAAGAGGTTAAACTAAAGAATTATAAAATTATGTGGAAAATATTTCCTAAAAATAACTACATTAATAGTACACTGCATTATGTTATTAATTTGTCACATCTTTCGTAAACGGGAAAAATCCTGAAAGGAATTGTATTTCTTTTTACTTATTGAATACATCATATTGAGAATGTCATCTTTGGTGAAAATATAACCTGATATACGTACTATAACGAATACATAACGAACAAATTGTACGTGTAGAACATATTGAAAAGTGGAAATTATTTAATATAGTGTTATTCGGATTTTATTATGCCATCATATTTTTCAACGGGAATGAGAAAAAGTACGAACGTGGTAACCAATTTCAGTGTTCGAAAGAAGCAACGCCACTTACTGTACACTGATTGCATCCCAAACATACTGCACCTCAGAGCATTTCAGTACAAATTTAACTGAGTAAAACTATGTAACTATGTAACACATGTAAGGGTCGTAATTAATATTCTCGAAATTAATTATTTACAGCTTTTTTAAGTTGGAGTCATTTTTTTTTCTCATAAAACAATGACTAAATCAATCTCAACTGCTACGAATGTTAATAGGTATTTTTTTTACAAGAGCACATTACAGGCGTTTGAGGAATTTTACCTTCGCAATCAATAGTTTAGACAATTCTAAAACATTTTTCTTCTATAACATTTCTCTCGCAAATTACGTATAAGCGAGATATTACGTGTTTACTTTGTTTTAGCCACCTATTGGTGCAATCGTGTATTTCAAATTTTGAATTCAGTCAGTCTCGGCCAAGCTTTAGTGTCGCTCGGCAGGTAACTTGATCGTCATGGCTGAAAGGTGTGGCGGTTGTAGTGAAGACTATTGGTCGATTATTGCTAAATTTCATAAGAATAAACCTGCAACTTTCTCCTTCTTGCGTTCACACGGTGTATTGCCTGGTAGTGTTCAGTGTCCGAATTGTGAAGTGCCGTGTTTCTATCGTGAAGACAAACATCACTGGTTTTGTGGTCGTTCGACCAGGGTAGCTAAATCGAAATGCCGCAAAGTGTGCAACTTTAGTGTTAGCGGCTATAAAGGCTTGTTTTTAGCACGTCAGCATAATGACCCTGGAAGATTCTACTGTTTGTCAACCACTGGATTCAGAAACAGTGGAATCATGAAACCATCATGACGTGCTTGAATTTTTCCAGCCGTACCAGTGTCGACTGGCGCTCGTTTTGCAGCTAGGTTACCGAGTATTGGCTGGACCACCAGTAGCAGATTGGAGGGCAGGGCATCGTCTGTGAAATTGACGAGAGTTGTTTTGGGAAGAGGAAGTTCGAGTTCGAGAGGGGGAGGCCCTTGAGTCAAGTTTGGGTGTTTGGTGGGATTGAGCGAGTCTCCAAAAAATTTTTTGTTGTGCCGTTAGTGGAACCCGAAGGTGTCAGGCTTGACCGCGACACCTTATTCCCCTTATCCGCAAGTACATCCGACCTTGTTCTGTGATAGTGAGTGATGGTTGGGCGGCCTATGCAGCTTTGAAAGATCAGGGTTATATCCACAAGGTTGTCAACCATTCAGACAACTTTGTGGATCCAAGTGACGCTGCGGTGCATACGCAGAACATTGAACGTTTGTGGCGTGATATTAAGGAGTGGGTTAAGCAACCAGGACAGCAGGCTAAATATTTCCGCCAATATTTTTCTCGCTTTACATCAAGCATGCGACTCCGCTCTTCATTTTTTTCTAGTTCAGGCCGTCCTCCTCTACCCACCACAGTCAGAGCGTCCAATTCCACCGGACAACGAAGAAGACGCTAGTAGGATGGGCGCAAAATGGACGAGTGCAAGAATGTTGCAGAGATAATGATCAATGTTGCAAGGGTGGGGTATGCAACAAGGGGATGGGGGCATGTTGTAAAGGGGGAGGGGGTATGCAATGAAGGGGGAGGGGAATGTTGCAGGTGCAACGAGGGGTCATGAAACTTGGAGGCGGCGTTATCCCCCAAGAGAAAGACAGGAGAAGGAGAGAAAGGAAGAGAGGTGTTCACCTGGCAGGAGCCAAGTGCATATTAACACTTCAGCCGACCCGCCGCTGTTTTATTAGTTGTAAATCAGCCAGTTGGCTTAATCCGCCATTTGGCTTAAACAGCCAGTTGGCTTAGAAGGCGTAAATGACTTGTACAGGTTGAGTTGCCAAATTGTGCTATTTTTTAATTAAAGCATATATTATTGATTGTTGGCTTAGAAGGCGTAAATGGCTTGATCAGGTTGAGTTGCCAGATTGTGCTATTTTTTAATTAAAGCATATATTATTGATTGTTGGCTTAGAAGGCGTAAATGGCTTGATCAGGTTGAGTTGCCAGATTGTGCTATTTATTTAATTAATTCTTAACAGTTGGCTTACAAATCCGTCAGTAGGTTGAGAAGGCGTAACCAGCCATTTGGTATAATCGTTTACAACCAAAAGAATTAAATAAAACAACATTACATCATTCTGTTTATTTAGACAAAATATTGGAAATAAATAGAAAATAAATATACATTGGAATGATCAAAAATTAAAAATAATAATAGTTTAAGAAATATAAACCAGGAATATGTATATAATCAAAAAATATAACCGCCAATATAACAGTACAGGAGAAATATATATATATACAATTATAAGCAAACAACCACAGGGAAAAGGAAACACAAAGTCCGAACGCTTTCGTGATATATTCACATTATCAAGGAGGAACAGAAAATAGACAGAGATTACAAAGTAAATGAGTTAAATAGACAAGCAAAAAAATGCACAATCGGCACCTCAAATTAAAGGCCTTAAAGCCGTCTAAAGATTTTTTCAATTGATAACATAATCTGTAGGCTGCTAAATTACTAAATATGTATATAGATGAAATTAGACAAAAAAAAAACCAATACAGAGAACAAAAATTATTATAATGGTTATTAACACTAATATTTAATTAAAGCAGGCAATTAATTGGCAAGAATTTAATGAAAAACAAATAGATAACGTAGATAACAAATAGATAACATAATCTGTAGGCTGCTAACTTACTAAATATAAAAAGACTATATAGATGAAATTAGACAAAACACCAGTACAGAAAACAAAAATTATTATAATGGTTATTAACACTAATATTTAATTAAAGCAGGAAATTAAATGGCCAGAAATTAATGAAAACAAAGGGAATGGTGCCATCGTCTTACAGAATATTACAAAAATTTTCTACAAACAGTCTGGAAAAGTTGTTTTCCCAAAAGCAACCCAGTTGAAAAGTCCAATACACCCCCCAGCAACCAAAGATTATACACGAAAGAAATATTACAATTAAAATAGACACATAAGAATGTTAACAGTTCTTACAATAATATTTATTTATTTAACCAGGGCAAACCATTAAGGGGGCAAGAATGCAGTCAAGAAAACAGTAGGCCCTTCGCCAGCTTTCTGACAATGCACGAATCTAATTTATACAACCCAGGACTAATATTAAGGACCAAATCCGCATTATTCTTGATCACACTTGATTCCAGTATATTTCTGCTAACAATAGATTTACTAAACCTTAATTTGGAAGCATTTTTCCAATCAATGGGATGATTAGTATCTCTTACGTGAATGAAAATGGCGTTAGATTCCTGGCCACTTCTTATACTGTATTGATGCTGTTTAATAAGTAACTCAAGGGTCTTACCAATTTGGCCAATGTAAAATTTATTACATATTGTGCAAGGGATTTTATATACACAACCATGTTCACTTAACGGGGAGTTCTTAATCAATGAATTCTTAATTACATCTAAATTTTTGAACGCAATATTTACGTTAAAAGTCCTCAGCAGATTCGGCAGATCAAGGAAATTTTCTCTGAATGGTAACACTAAAACATTTTTTGTGTTATAAGGAATCTTATCCTTTACTTCGTAGAAGGTTTTCTTTGCCATTTTTAAGGACTTATCTATGCAGTTCTTCGGGTATTTTAAATCAAAAGCAATCTTGTATATTTTACTAATTTCGTCGTCAATGAACTCTGGGCTACAAATTCGTAGACCTCTTAGGAACAAAGTAGAAAGAACGGATCGTTTTACATTAATGTGGTGATCAGAATAATAATGTATATAATAATAATGTATATAATGAATGGAAACAACGGTTACTGGACTATTGTTATAACAAACTTAGACGAGAATGTAGTGTAGTGGAAAGGAAACTGGATATTAAATTACAAATTTTAATTGAAAGAAGTGATTGGACTAAGGATGCTAACCCCGGATTTGTGATAAATTTATCAGATAAAGTGTTAAATAAAAATATGGTTATGGCTCTTGGATATGGAATAAATTTGTCAGCAGCTAAAAAGGAGGTGGACTATATAGAAATAGCTAAGGCTTTCTGTAATTTAGAAAAATATAATGATTTACCTATAGAGGATGTGAATATTTGTAAAGGTATAGTATATAGTACCATGTCTAAACCCTCTATTCCAAATTGCCCACAGAGGTTTTTCGACTCTTATGAAGCTTTAAGAAAAGATCAGAATCTACATATAACCAAAGCTGATAAATCAAATGCCTTAGTGATCCTCAATAAAGACGTTTATCTAGGAAAAATGTACGATCTTTTGAATGATGCGGACACTTACGTGAAATTAAGGAACAATCCCCTTGAAACTGTGAACAGTGCATTTAACAAGAAAATTAACAACTTTTGAAGGGGAATGAAAGGTTACTTAAACAGTTTTTGAGTACTTCACCGTCATTACCCTATATGTATGGCCTGATTAAAACTCATAAGCCAAATAATCCTGCAAGGCCTATTGTTAGTTCTATAGGATCTATCTCATATAAGCTATCCAAATGGCTTGTCTCCATTCTTAATCCTCTCCTTGGCACAATTTCACAATCACACATAAATAATAATGTAGACCTGGTGGAAAAATTAAATAGTATCAGTGTCAATTACAATTTTAGATTGGTAAGCTTTGATGTTACCGCTTTATTTACAAGAGTCCCGGTGGAGGATATATTAGTGTTTCTTTCGGAAGAATTGGTTAAGCATAATTTGCCATTACCTGTGGCTACAATTATAGAATTAATTAAGCTGTGCATAGTAGACTCAAAATTTGTGTTCAATAATGAATATTTTAGGCAGAAATTTGGTATGGCGATGGGAAACCCTCTCTCCCCCATTTTGAGTAACTTATATATGGAGTTTTTTGAAAGTAAGTTATTAAGGAAGATTCTGCCAAATTATGTTTCATGGTTTAGATATGTAGATGATGTTCTTTGTCTTTGGCCAGTGACTTTAAATCTCAATGAATTCTTACCCAAACTTAATAATTTAACTCCCTCTATCAATTTTACAGTTGAAATAGAAAAAGATTCTTCGATCCCTTTTTTAGATGTTTTAATATATAGGTCTGGAAAAAAGTTTAAGTACAATATTTACAGAAAACCCACTAATAATTGTTCCTATATACATTATTATTCTGATCACCACATTAATGTAAAACGATCCGTTCTTTCTACTTTGTTCCTAAGAGGTCTTCGAATTTGTAGCCCAGAGTTCATTGACGACGAAATTAGTAAAATATACAAAATTGCTTTTGATTTAAAATACCCAAAGAACTGCATAGATAAGTCCTTAAAAATGGCAAAGAAAACCTTCTACGAAGTAAAGGATAAGATTCCTTATAACACAAAAAATGTTTTAGTGTTACCATTCAGAGAAAATTTCCTTGATCTGCCGAATCTGCTGAGGACTTTTAACGTAAATATTGCGTTCAAAAATTTAGATGTAATTAAGAATTCATTGATTAAGAACTCCCCGTTAAGTGAACATGGTTGTGTATATAAAATCCCTTGCACAATATGTAATAAATTTTACATTGGCTAAACTGGTAAAACTCTTGAGTTACGTATTAAACAGCATCAATACAGTATAAGAAGTGGCCAGGAATCTAACGCCATTTTCATTCACGTAAGAGATACTAATCATCCCATTGATTGGAAAAATGCTTCCAAATTAAGGTTTAGTAAATCTATTGTTAGCAGAAATATACTGGAATCAAGTGTGATCAAGAATAATGCGGATTTGGTCCTTAATATTAGTCCTGGGTTGTATAAATTAGATTCGTGCATTGTCAGAAAGCTGGCGAAGGGCCTACTGTTTTCTTGACTGCATTCTTGCCCCCTTAATGGTTTGCCCTGGTTAAATAAATAAATATTATTGTAAGAACTGTTAACATTCTTATGTGTCTATTTTAATTGTAATATTTCTTTCGTGTATAATCTTTGGTTGCTGGGGGGTGTATTGGACTTTTCAACTGGGTTGCTTTTGGGAAAACAACTTTTCCAGACTGTTTGTAGAAAATTTTTGTAATATTCTGTAAGACGATGGCACCATTCCCTTTGTTTTCATTAATTTCTGGCCATTTAATTTCCTGCTTTAATTAAATATTAGTGTTAATAACCATTATAATAATTTTTGTTTTCTGTACTGGTGTTTTGTCTAATTTCATCTATATAGTCTTTTTATATTTAGTAAGTTAGCAGCCTACAGATTATGTTATCTATTTGTTATCTACGTTATCTATTTGTTTTTCATTAAATTCTTGCCAATTAATTGCCTGCTTTAATTAAATATTAGTGTTAATAACCATTATAATAATTTTTGTTCTCTGTATTGGTTTTTTTTTTGCCTAATTTCATCTATATACATATTTAGTAATTTAGCAGCCTACAGATTATGTTATCAATTGAAAAAATCTTTAGACGGCTTTAAGGCCTTTAATTTGAGGTGCCGATTGTGCATTTTTTTGCTTGTCTATTTAACTCATTTACTTTGTAATCTCTGTCTATTTTCTGTTCCTCCTTGATAATGTGAATATATCACGAAAGCGCTCGGACTTTGTGTTTCCTTTTCCCTGTGGTTGTTTGCTTATTAATAAGATCACGTGTTATTTTGTGATTTTAGTGCATATACAATTATATTATGGAAATATATATAAAATAAATATACATTGGAATGATGAAAAAAATTAAAAATAATAATAGTTTAAGAAATATGAACGAGGAATATGTATATAATAAAAAAAATATAACAATATAACAGTACAGGAGAAATATATATACACAATTATATTATGGAAATATATAGGAAATGAATATATATTGGAATGATCAAAACACAAAATAAAAAAATAAAAAGTAAGAAATACAAAACGTAAAGGGTGATCCAGAGAAATGGGACCCAAAAGAAACCCCTGTAACTCTTAAAGTATAAGTCCTTTTATAAAATCATACGCATCATTCGAAAGAGGATAGTTACAAGTTTGTGTAGGATTGTATAGGTTTTGACAATACAAGACAAGGTAAGATACAAAACAAAATAAAAGTGTTAGTTAAAACTAACCCTTCAAGATGACTGCATGGACTGTGGAACAGCTGCGTTTCATAACTGAGCAATATTATGAGCATGGAAGAAATGTAGTTTCAGCTCTTAGAAGGTGATTTTGACATCTGAAAATTTGTCTTGAAAGATCTTTGAGCTGAAACTACACTTCTTCCATGCTCATAATATTGCTCAGTTATGAAACGCAGCTGTTCCATAGTCCATGCAGTCATCTTGAAGGGTTAGTTTTAACTAACACTTTTATTTTGTTTTGTATCTTATCTTGTCTTGTATTGTCAAAACCTATACAATCCTGTACAAACTTGTAACTATCCTCTTTCGAATGATGCGTATGATTTTATAAAAGGACTTATACTTTAAGAGTTACAGGGGTTTCTTTTGGGTCCCATTTCTCTGGATCACCCTTTATAACCATCAATATAGCAGTACAGGAGAAATACACACACACACAATTATGTTAAATAAATAAATACATGCACTTTATCTTCTACCGCACAAAATTAAAAATAAGAAATACAAAACGTATAGCCATCAATATAGCAGTACAGGAAAAATATATATACACAATTATGTTAGACATATTGAAAATAAATACATTCACCTTATTTTACTGCGCAATACACTAAACTCACACTTAATCGAGTCTACAATTACATCGTTATTGCTTTGCATTACGCAGTATACGCGGTTTAATAATATTTCACCGCTCAAGGTATAGGGAAACCTATACTCTCTATAAATGGCCTTCATATCGTTCAGTACTATTTTTGTACCCACTTTACATCCGGTTGTCAAGTTATCTTTAAATACGTCTAGAATACAATCAAAAGCACGCACAAAGAGTTCATCGTTAACCACAACATCATTATTAAATACAAGTTTATAAACACGCCTTTCCAATCGAGGGTTTATTTCTATGGACCCGAGCTTTTCAATCGTGAACTCTTCTTCACACTGCATAGCGACAGTTGAAATAATCTTCTAAGTCGTTACGACAGCTGCTCATTATATAAAGGAATAGTTCTTCAGGGTGAACGGTGTAGGTGAGCTCAGCCCTGTACTGCTGAAGTGCTTTGTACCAAAGCTCATGATATTTCAAAGAGTCTAAACTTTTTAAATAAGCGTCCAGCTCTAGACCATTCTCACCTTGTTCAGCCCTACACTCGGTAAACCCATCGAGCAGAGCGGTGTATGCGTATTCAAGAACCGTATCAAAATAAAGCATATCCATAACACGCGCGTCTAATATAGGCTTCAGCTTGCGGAATCCGACGATTTCAAACATTCTGTCGAGGATGAAACGGTTTCGCGTAGGGACAAGAGCGTTATTATTAGAAGCATTCTTCCACATCAGCCGTATATCAATGCATATGAGGGGGTGTCACTAATCTACTCTCTTCTTGTACCTACACCTGTAGGAATTTTATAACGATCTTCACTCCTCTTCTCAACTATCACGAAGATTCTATTCATCTCATCGACACTTAAATAAAGAACATTCCGCTTGTTTGTTTGTATACAATCCGTTTCCAGTACATAGTTAACGGCACCGGATTTACGCCTGAACTCGCACAACGAGTTCGTCACGGACACATCGTACACGGCGTTGAGAATGCTGCTCAAAGGAAGTTCCATCGTATTCGAGGAGCGCACGTCCACTCGGTTCAAGCTCTGAGATAACTATGAGCCACATGCATCGGATCGGCTTGACGGGAGGAGTGAGTCACACCATAAGCTAATGAAACGTGAACGGCGCTGTTCCAACATGAATCGTTGTATTCCATTATATTGGGCAGGCGTTTTGAAATTTTTTCCTTCTGCGACACACGAAGTAATATCGGTTTTAATGTTTTATCACTCCCACTGCCCCGAATACGCACCAGAAAATTTTCTTCAGGGTGATTTTCACGAACTAAACATTTTATAACGGTTTTGATGTTTTATCACTCACCACACGTTTATTTCCACAAACTAAACATCTTCACATCCCCGCGCAGTATTTGAGAGGAACATATGCCCATATTTTTCCATTTTGTTTAACAAGCGATACTCGTCTCTAAAGTCTGTTAAAAACTCACACATGGCATTAGCCAGAACCTCACTACAAACTTCGTCATGATATATATTAATATAGTGATAAAAATACTTAAGATTCTCCATGATGACGAGATTTACATTCTTAGTCGCAGGGCACGAGTACTCGGTATGATGCAACATGACATAATATCGCTTGTCAACCACTCATCAACAAGACTCACTATCCATATCCGTTGCTTCTCTTCTGCACGTGTTGTTTCTTTTATTTCACTGTATATGTAAGCTTTTGTAAAGTGTAGTCCTACAACATAGTTCAATACATCACTTGTCCCACGAAATCCTACATTGCTCTCACCAGAATAGCCATAGAGTATTTGTACATCTTGCTCCTTCGCACGATTCAATGTAGCCTTAAAAGCATCAAAGGAGGGTGGAATAGGGAGTTTTTCAGTATCCACCACATCTTGACACTTTGCAGAATACCATTTCATAAACGTCGAACACGCATTAAAGGTAGCCATTACTATTTTCTGTCTACGCGGGAGAATACACGTCTGAGGTCCAGGGCTTACTGCGATCAACTGAGCACGCAGGAAAGCCCAGGTAGTACCATGACTCACGTTGGTGGTCTTACAGTGGGCGGAGCTTAGAACTTTCTCCTGCGTACACACACACACACACACGCACACACACACACACACGCACACACACACACACACACACACACACAAAGGAGAAATTGAAACGCTAATTGAAACACGATTTATTCAATAAACGAAATATTGAAGGCGTATATATATTTACAATTACGTGTAATAAATAAGTTAACAATAGACACATGAAAGATTATATTCAAGTTATGTATATATTTACAAATACGTGTAATAAATAAGTTAACAATAGACACATCAAAGATTATGGTATCCAAAGGGTACGGTATCATAGGTACCAGGTACCTGGTAACGTTTCCTATAGGTGTTACGGCACGCCTTTGTACCCCTAAGTTCCTTCACGCCCCCCAGCTTCTGCGCCCGAAAATTGTGGGTGCCTACAGTTAGTTGGGGCGGCCGGTCACCCTCATCATCATCATCCAAGCACACTAGATCCTTCAACGATTCAAAGTTAACGACCCACCGATTCGCCTGGTTGAGCGTGATACCCTTTGCCTTCACGATATACTTCATATCCTCCCCCACCCTCACCCGTACCCCATACGTTTTTGGTCCTGTTCAGACAAAAGAGTCGGCGTATGCGGTGTCTCCATACTCATCCTTGATCTCATCAGTCAACTCACCGAAGAATTCACCAATAGGAGGCATGTATTCACCCTCCCTCTCTGTGAATATCACACTATCAGTATCAGCGTACAATACCCTCCGCCCAAGAGAATGCAATAGGCCCCAAAGTTTGACACGTGCGTAGGCCGTTGTGAAGCTGGCTACAGGTATGTTTGTAACACTTGAGGTATCTGTGGCCAATTCGGTATTGTTGTAATTTATTATGTAAGTATTACCTACATTCACGATCTCCATGACCTCTTTATCGGGAGCATTAGCATAATCCCAGACTTCACTATAACTTTGTGCCAAATTCTCCCCAAGGACTGATTAGACACAACTTTTCACGAAAACGCTTGCCAGGGTTCTTTGCAATTTGGGAACGGTCGAGCTGTATACCTTCATGTTCACGGTAACGTTGAATATAGGCCGACTTCTCATCTTCGGTATCAACTCCTCGCGGATAACCTGATGCTTCGACCTTATCTTTCAAAAAAGCGTTTATATACGGCGTGAAAAGGTTGGGTAGCTTCTGAAACCTCCACACCTCATGTGTTCTTCAATATGCTGTAGCCATGGCGAACAGCTAGATCCAGCTCTGGACTTGTATATACACTAGGGCGGCTCGTTTTTACACTTTTTTCGATATTTGATTTGGGGTAGTGCGGAAAAGTTACAATTTGGAGAGAAAATAAAGTGTGTAAAATTTTTTTGATCTACGTCAATACCTTCCGGTGGCGGCGAGTCCTTAAAAATCGAAAAATAGGCCTAACGGGGTAGATTGGAAAATGGTTTTAAAGATTTACAAAATAAACAATAAAAATTTCAGCACAATCTGTTAATAACTTCCGGTGGCGTCTTAGCCGTTAAAATATCCAAAATATTGATTTAAAGCAAGTTTTAACAAGATGTTATACAAATGTTAATTCCGGTATATTTCTGTGCAAACAACCCTGTAAACACTATTATAGGCTTGAATAAATTAATAGCAGTCATTGAACAATGAACATTATATAAAAATTATATAAAATTATATAAAATGTTTATGTGTTTTTAGGCCTATTTTTCGATTTTTAAGGACTCGCCGCCACCGGAAGGTATTGACGTAAATGAAAAAAATTTTACACACTTTATTTTCTCTCCAAATCGCAACTTTTCCGCACTACCCCCAATCAAATATCGAAAAAAGTGTAAAAACGAGCCGCCCTAATATGCACCTCTAATCTTACGCTGGTGGGTTGTATGGTCACAATCACCATTGTTCTCTTCTGCGCACTCCACGCACAAGGGAAACATGAGCTTGTGATCGATAACGACGGGTAAGATCGGCATCCATAAATCGCGAGGGGGGAGTACGTCTACGAAAGGAAGGCCGAAATATTACCCGTTCAAATTTGTTGAGAACTCCTCGATGGTGGGTAGGTCAGGTCCCACCAGTTTCTCAGGCGCACCTACCGGGTACGGATTGTTCTTCATCACGTAGGGGTATAAAGAATAGAAGTCGTAGTAATGGAGTTTCACGCCCTCCGTACGCGGAAAGTATAGCTTGAAGGGAATTGTACGCCCTCCGAACAAGCTATCCCGCATTTGAGAGGTTCCAGCACTATTGAACGTCTGATCGTGTTTATTTCTTCTCGATACTGTCCATCTGTTTCCATCCCTGCATCACACTCATGCTCCCACAAGACTTTGTGAGTGAACTGGGAGCGTATAAGCTGATCGCGGGTGCGGGTCCATGCAAGACTGTCGGCAGGAGATCTACCGTGGATATCTCTTACGATTCCACACTCAGGAAGGGGGCATCCGTGCCACCAGCAACCGTTAAAGGAGTACACAGTCTTCTCACCAGTGGCACGGTTTTCACTGAGACCATCAACCCAAAAAACACGACCATTAACCTTAATGGGTACTTCACCTGTGTTGCGGGCATGCTTTATGTATACACGTGTCTGCTGCTGTAGGTGTATGAGCCAGTAAATATCCTTGTGCCCATAACTGCGGGGATTGTTTCTATGGATAACGGCTAAGGTGTCTTTAGGCATGAAGTTATTCTTGAACACCGTAAAACAATAAAACATAATGAGGCGATGGTGGCTGCGACTTGCAACGGATCGCATTTGAAACGACCTATATACATCGTTCTAAAGGCCTGGAAACATACTCTAAGCACGCGCACATCATTCTCGCAATAACGCTCACGTTCATCAGCTATATTATAAGGATTACATTCATTAAAACTGTTGTAGTATTGGTCAAAATCTTAGATGGAGGTAGTCCTACGTAATTTAAAGTTTCGTTAGTGAGGAACGTGTAAGAGAAATATCCTTTTGAAACTTCAGCGGATACGCCCATCACCTTGGGTAGCTTTGCTAATTTACAAGGTGTGAATAATAAAGTGTCTTTAAACTTTACATTACCTCTTATTTGCATCTGTATTAGTTTGTTGCCTCTTTTCAAGGGATCACCTGTAAATATCTCAGATGACTCGTGCTCAAGCAACTCCTTATAAAAGAACTGTGTGTCAAATTTTGCCCCGTTATGGGCGAGAATATACACAGCCATTTTTTTAAACTTGTCCGGTAATTTGACAATATAGGACACAAAGAGTTTCACAGGGCTATCGTATGCAATCGTTTTAAAAACGTTTGTACGTTTACCGCATTTGTGACACTCATCACACTCGATCTCCATACACCATCACAGATAGTCTGGCTTACAAGTAAATGTGGAATAACCTCTTTGGTTTCAGCGTTCGTGTATGTTTCTATATCGTAGTACACAGTTATACAAGGACTATTTTTAAGCTTAGCATCTTTCATATAACATACATGCTTTACTCCATCCTCCTTATATTTCTCATGGCATGTAGGACAGTGAATTTCATCACATTTATGCTTGAAATTCCCCCAATTATCCATCATATGAAACATACCACATTCACAGATTCTCATTTTCCTGCACGTTCTGAAGGGAAACTCTACAATACGCTCAACTATGTGCCGTAGTTCGTGTTCAACACCATTGCTATGCATGGATCTAGGATCAACCCTGACTATTTACCGATTTCTAGTCATGGCCGGGGTGGGGGTAGCGGTGCGTACCCACTCGAATGTTATGCCATCCTCAACAGAGTGAGAAGCTGCTGAGGAGGATGTACCCATAATTGAACAAGAATAAGAGGATATATTTTTATTTGAGGAAGGTACTATTGTGGGGGTCGCGTCGTAAGATGTAGAGGGTTCGGGCTCTATTACTGGTGATTTAACAACCGGTGCATTCCTGGCACGCATTATACCTGACGTGGAGAGCTCTTCATCATGCCTCCCCTTTGAATTGTCGCGTGCTACAGATATCGCTGGTGAGGATTCGTCGGCGGGGAAGGATTCTGTGATTACAACTACGCTGTGGTCGGGGTCATCTGTAATGTCGATGATGGGGTGCTGTACCTCATCGTCATTCACGGTTCTGTGGTAGAAGAGAAAAACAAGACTGTAGAATATAAGGAGCAGCACTTAAATATTTATTATATTTTGTAAATGACCCACTTAGGAGTGTGACGTGTTAGAAATGGATTTTGTAGAAAAATTCAGGTTCACGAGCCCATCCACATGTATTATATCTGGACCTACAGGATGTAGTAAAACTGTGTTTATGCTTAACAACATTAAAGAAAAAGGAGAGATGTTCTCAAAATTTGTGCATAAAGTTATATGGTGCTATTCGACGTATCAATCAGTGTTCAACGAGTACCAAGATGATATTTTGTTCCACAAAGTGTATATGATGTTAATTCGTTAAAGGGAAATGAACATACGGTCATTGTAATTGACGATCTCATGTTGGAGATGAATAAAACGTTTGCCGAGACATTTACAGTATTCTCCCACCATCTTAACATAAGCGTGTTCTTCATCAATCAGAATCTATTTTTAAAAAATACTGTAGATACATGCGCGATGTATCGTTAAATACACAATATCTAGTCTTATTCGCGCAACGTAGAGATGTATCAGAAATTGGGGTATTAGCCAATCAAATGTTCCCGAATCAGCGTAAGGAGTTTTTGGAAGTTTATAAAGAAGCCACAAGCACGCGTGACGGATATTTGCTTTGCGACCTTCATCCACGAAACACGTTTAGGGTGCTTCTAAGAACGAATATATTTCCAAACGAGCCTGAAACGGTGTATATTCCAGAATGACAAAGAGGCTAAAGAAATACCATGAATTAATAAAAATCTATCATCGACTGCCTCTGGCAATGCAGCGGATGTTTGCTAAAAATATCGACTCCGACTTCTTAAAATGCATCTGTGAAATCTGTCTTAACGTTATAAATTGCAATGTATCAATGAAACCACCTCACTCACGTGTAAAAGTCAAACTGTAGGGAAGAAAAAACGAATTATTGTACAAAGAGGAGGGTCATTCCTCCCCATCTTATTTTCAGTTTTGGGACCTTTAATGACTAGATTACACAGGTCAACAAAAAAAAAAATTTTTTTTTCGTTGCCAAGGAAATTCGTACGAATTTAGGGTATTTTGGGGTTGCTGAATTCCAAAATGAAAGTAGTTTTTCCGATTTGGCTCTAGTTCTTGAGATAATGAATACCCTCAATTAATAGGAAACGTAACCATAACGCGTGCATATGGGAAACTACCGGAACATTCTAGATGGTGAGACCGAATAAAATGCCATTATGTATTTCATGTGTTTACTTTTGTATGATTTGAGACAATTTCAATGCGATTTGTAAGTAGGCTCCGCCTGAACATTAAATTTTTTGCATGTTTACGTGTTTCAATGGGGTACCAATTATCTCATAAATTAGAGCCAATCTAGCAAAACCGATGTCATATTCGGAATCAGCACCACAAAGTTACCCCAAAATCACTCTAATATGATTGGCAATAAAATGAGTGTTGACCAGTGTTATTAGAATGAAGGAAGTGGTAGTGATTCCACACGAGATGTATGCTTCACTGCAAAGTTCAAAGAATCCAGACACGGCTCTAGATCCCCGTAAAAGCAGGCTTAAAAGAATGGAAAGCGATTTGCTAGCCCTATTAAACAGTGAAAAAACACCTGATGAGAAAAGAATCTTATACCAAGAAGCTCTGCAGAAATTTCTTCACGAGTACGAAAATTATAAGAACCCGACAGAGATTCCCGTGGTTATTAGGCACAGCACGGGGAACGATGGACATGGTGACATAGGACCTGTGTCCGACGATAGAGCTGACCAACCAAAGATTAATGGACTGGCCACACAACATATCGAGCATGTATTAAAAAGCACCCTCCCACATACATTGAGGAATAAAGGTTTAAGTCTTTATAATCTATTGAATGAGGACCCCGCCATACAATGGACCGATACAAGTGAGATCATTGTGGAAGGAGTAAAGGTACTGGGATCGAATATCGTAGACATCGTCCATGATCTGGTGAGAAAGTGGGATAGGCCCTCACCATCAGGATGGAAGCATATTAAAGCAAGACTACAACAAATAAATGTCCCCAAAACAATGATAGGAAATCTGAACAGGTTAAAAGACTTGGAACATGCGACGCACGTGACACAATTGAAGACGCCATCACCCCAGGCGGTAACACCTTTGAAGAGAGAAAGAAGAGGTTAAACAACGGTCAACCCTACCACGTGCCTCTAAAATACGCAAATGGCTACATATTAAGACGTTATTATGACATTTCTAACCCAGCCTCCTACGGAGGCGTAGATAGACTGTACAGAAGTGTTTACGGAGTAGGAAAAAAAGATGTTGAGAGATTTTTGCGGGAGCAGGACGCTTATACACTTCATAAGCCTGTGAGAAAAAGGTTTAAAACAGCCAAGACAACAGCTGCTTCGATTGACTCTATTTGGCAAGCAGATTTAACAGACATGCAAAGATATTCTGTGTATAACGATGGTTACCGCTACATTCTATTCATAATAGATGTATTCTCTAGATATCTGTGGCTAATTCCTCTGAAAAATAAATCACCTGAAACAGTTGCTAAAGCCACCAAAACGCTGATGTTAAAAGAACAGGGTTCCTGGCTATTTTTGTACGGATATGGGGAAGGAATTTATAGGCCGTGCTTTTCAGAACATGTTGACAGAGTTTAATATCAGCTATTACACAACCAATTCTATACATAAGGCTTCTTTAGCTGAAAGAGTTCAACGTACCATAAAGGAACGCATGCACCGCTATTTTACACATAAAAACACATACAGATTTCTAGACATTCTGGAATCATTGGCCTCATCCTACAACCGCTCACACCATCGCACGATTGGGACAACACCTAACGAGTTTTAGAAAGAGGTACGCGCCCAGAGGTGAGAAGAGATGGAACACCACCACCACTGCGCGTTTCAAAATCAATGATTATGTAAGGCTGTCGCGTTCGGGAAATAAATTCGCGAAGGGATTTGAGCAAGGATGGACACGTGAGATTTTTAAAGTTAGGGCTATGAGACCTAAAGGTGAGATAATGATGTATTACGTTGAAGATTTGAATGGGGAAGAAATCTCAGGAGGCTTTTACCGCGAGGAGTTGCAGAAAGTGGCATTTAATTTAGGAAAAAATGTGTTTAAAATTGAGAAAATTTTAGGAAGCAAAGGTTCAGGAAAGAGAAAAATGTACCTGGTGAAATGGCTAGGATACCCAGAAAGCTTCAACACCTATATAAAAGCTGATGCAATAATGAAGCTTAAATAGTATGCAACATGGCTCCTAACCATTTCTACGTCACACTCCCGTCCTCCTCGTCCCTGTCTGTACACCCTAACAACACACTAGCCAACTTTGTAACAGAGCTCCATGGACCCATTGAATTGGGCCGTGATTCGTATGAGGTGGGGATATGTGAAATTCAGCTGGACACCCTCTTTTTAAATATTGATTATAAAGATACCGTTTTTACGATTCTTAGAGACTGTAATGAGTGTGAAAAAGCCGGGGTAACTCGGGATGAAACCATGCGTACCCCACTGGGTATGCACAGTATTACAGTACAGAAGTAACACTAGGGCCGGGTCACTATGGTGAGGCCGAGGATGTTGTGAGAGACTTAAACGTAAGTTTAAAAGCTCAAATCTTACGGGCGATTTAGTATACGAAACCGTAAATAATGATCCCCATGCATGCACTATGGCCCTAAAATCGCAGGCTAACCGAAATATTAAAGACCAAAGTGTGTTCAAAATTATAACCGATGGACGATATCGCAGCCTTCCAAAGAGACACATTTCACGAGGCACAACACGACTTGTCCAGCCTAATGTATCAGTTGAAATTGGAGAAAATGGTTGACGGCTATAAACCCCCAGACATGTGCTATATTTACAGCAATATAGTGGAGCACCAGTTTGTTGGGGATACCCAGGCACGCCTGCTGCGCATTGCTCACATTCCCAACCATAGAGGAAGGAGTTTCAGTATTACATATGACAGACCCCATTATGTGAACGTCGCAACTAATCTAATAACCAATATCTCAATATATATAAGAACGATTGAGGGTAAAAATTTCCCATTCGGTAACGGGAGCTTAACAGTGAAGCTGCACTTTCGACGCACTGAGTTATAATGGACAGAAAGCCTTTCACCGTCTATCGAGGGGAGATACCAGCGTGGTAGTGGACTTGGGTCCATTTTTTCAACCATACTACGTACGGCTGTTCCTTTGCTGAAGAGGGGTGCCAGATACCTCGGAAGGAAAGCGCTACAATCAGGTCTTAACACTGCAGAAGACATATTGGCTGGGGCTAAACCTAAAGAAGCTCTAAAAAATTAAAACGTACACGGGACGAAATCGTCAAAGATGCAAAGAGAAAAATGCGTGGTGGTGGGAAGAGAAGAGGACTGGCCGGAAGAAGGGATTACACGTGGCATTAAACGTAAAAGGATATAAAAAAGAAGTGTTTAAGCGAATGAAGCCTATGGTTGACCATTTTTTGACTGATATAAGCTAAGGACATTGATCTCATGAATCATAGTTTGTTTACTACTTGTCGAGAGAGGAGGCACTATTTCTAACTCGTCATGGCACGCTTCATCCATCCGTGTAGTTCACAATGCTGTAAATCGGAGCTATCCCTCTTTGAGATGCCCCAACTCAAGTTTCTATTGAACACAGTGACTTTATTACAATTAACCCTTTAAACACAATTAGTTCCCCGAGTGCCCTATAGAATTCGTGATACCCAGCTCAGGCCCTTACTTTTTGATCCAAGCTGTGTGCACATGTACGCTAAACTACGTATAGCCCATTCTGATGGAACGGACTGCGATGACAAATATGCTGTATACCCTGAAACAAACTTTCTGCACTCCATATTCAACCAGTGTGACGTATATTTAAATCAGGTCAACATATCGGCAGGCACGGGGTACTATCACCTACGAGCCTATCTGGAAAATGTCCTCAACTTTTCCAAAGAAGCGAAGGATACCTTTTTAAGGCCGAGGGATATTATCAAACTAAAGACGAAAGTAGTATAAAGGACAAATTTAAAAATTCTAAAAAGAAGATATACGAGTGTTTTGGACGCCTGCATACAGATTTCACATTCCAGGAGAAGTTGCTTGTGAATGGGGTGGATATGAAAATAAAGCTCACCCGCACGAATCCTGAGATCTGCTTAAATCTGGATGCTGATCAAGAAGAGGGAGCAAAACCCGTTGTGGTTCACATTATGGAGACATACCTCCGCGTACGGCGAGTGAAATTAAGTTCACCAAAACAACTAGAAATTGAGAAAAATTTACTAAACGCCACAGTAAAATACCCTATTAACAGAGTACAAAATATACACGGTGCCAGCAGGGTTGGCATCGAAACAGATAGAAAACATCGCCCTGGGAAATCTTCCTAAAAGGATATTAATTGGAATGCAGAACCATGCTTCGGTGAATGGAAAATATAAAAAGAGTGCCTTTAAATTCGAGAATTTCGGACTTAAAAATATAACTCTATACGTTAATGGCATTGCGTTGGAGGAACATTGAATACGGACTATTCATCAGATACTGTGTTACCGCTTTGCGCGAGAGCATATAGTAATCTGGCCCATATTGCAGGTGATTGTGATGAGCTCGGGAATGGGGTAACGCAGAAAGAATTCATTGATCAATTTAACCTTTATCCGTTTGACATCACACCTGACTTATCTGCTAGCGTAAATACACATTTAAGTCCACAACAGAGTGGAAACATCTCAGTCAGGTTGGAATTCAGCAAGCCTATAGACGCACCTATTAATGTACTAGTATACTCGAGTCACAAGCCCTAATAGAAGTAGACAGATTTAGGGGCGTTATCACTGACTTTTAAAATGGATGCGAATACACTTCAGAGAGTAATGAATAGTGAACGAATCACACGTTCCAAATTTATCGGTGTGTTTGCGATGAATTAAACATTGAATTTGACAACTACGCGAGATTGCGGTAGTCTTATTGTGAACACAGATGTCGTTGGTAATGAAGGGATTCATTGGTTTGCAATCTATTTTAAAAATAGGAATCGCCTGTACTATTTTGATTCACTCGGGACTCAACCTTGGAGCGACCCTGTTATTGTAAAATTTCTCGGCCAGTTGCATATCCCCAAAGTTGTATGGAACCCATTCCGGTTACAAGGATATTTCAGTAATACGTGTGGAATGTACTGCCTTTCATTTCTCATGCATATGTCACGCGTAAAGACTTTATAAATTTTTTAAAATTATTCGACCCGTGTCACACTCAACGAAACGTTGAAATGGTATGCAGGCAGATAAAAAGCCGCTTTCCGATTGTGTGTACTCGTTGTATAGTATGATGTTTTGTTCGTGTGTATATATATATTTGTAACCAATAATATTAGTTTGTATATTCTGTAGTTTAAGATGATTATTTTACTAAAAACACGATTTCTTTCATTTAATAAATTGATGAAAATACATTGTGTCTTCTTCCCCCAAAAAATATCAAACAAAAAAACACTTACATTATTTCGTTAATGATGTGACATTCGTTGGGCTCATTGCTCGGTAAATCTTCTACCTCCGTATCCAGGTCCATGACATGGGGTTCTTCAAAACGAAAAGATTGTATAACACGTGACAAATCCTCATCGGACCTTAAAGGAGAAAGAATAATTCATTAGTTTCATACTGAATCTTCTTTAATAAAAACATACACAGATTATACATATATTAAGAGTATTACAATGTGAAGATATCTTTGAACGGCTCATAGAAGTTCCTTTAAGAGATAATTACGAATAACATTTGAATTTATATAAAAAACATGCAAAAGATTGCTATAAAAAAAATCAATGAATCAAAACAAAATTTTAGCATAACTGGAAACTACTCTATATTGCGGTTACCTAACTGAAGTATTTTTAATATGATGAGGTGAATTACTACAACCCTCCATATATATGACGAAATAATCCAGAACAGTGCTCTTTCTGGCACGCACAAGTTTGTAAATAATTGAATCCAAAAAATAAAATTATAGGCACTTCCATTTCTACGGCAGTCCCTTGCGTCGGATCGTAAGGAGCATCATTGCAAATATCATCAACGGTTTGCGTTGGAAATAATCCATCCCGGTCATCGGCGTTAAAAAGATTAATTGTGGACAATGCTACAATGTCACCATCTTGGTATAAATCCGATAAACTATAATGTTCTTGATTTATGGCGGAGATGTTTATTCACTGGTGAAAATAATTACTGTGACTCCCAGCTGAAAATATTTCCTTTTATACGCACGATCCCAAGCACCGCCCCAAAAGACAAAGAGTCGGTTCGTAAATTTAATGATTGGTTGCCAGTGTAACTGGGAGGGGCTATGATAAGTTTGTGTACCAATCGTAACACCTATATTATGGGATCCAAGCTTTGGACGACTAATGGTGTCTTTATATTCTAACCGTAGATTTAATGCACACATCGTGTGTTACCCCTTGCAGTCTCTAGCACGGCAATATTTGCATTTTCGCCCATACTTTCTCGGTTTTCCCCAACTCACCCCTTTATGCAATATCCCTCGCAACATTGATCAACCATCTCTATCACAACAATATTTTATTATTTTGCTGCCATACTATTTGGTCTTCACTTTTTCGGTTGCAAGTCGTTATAGGAATATTTTCATCAGATCCGCTCAGCTCAGTACCGCAGGAAACAAAATTAGCGCCGCTACTGTTCATAATCCTGACATTACCAGAATCAGCACATTAAAACAAAGGTCATTAGAAAATAAGAAATCTAGAAGATTTTTGTGCATTATGTTTTCCGGCCATACTATTCGATCCTCAACTTTGATTAATGTGTTCGGATTGACCTTTTACTTCTCGCGTAGGAGCGTGATTAATTTGTATTTAGTTCATGAATGTCTGCTTGGGTTGGTAGATAAATGAGCGCCCTAGTTATCCTAGGCGTTAAGACGCTGGGTGCTGTTGAGAGATCGGGCGATGACAATGTAATTTCTACCCGCCCGTGCTGCAGTTTAGTTCGGTTTCCACGTTAAACTGTAGGTCTAAGGCGGAGTGAAAGGTTTGTCCCTCGTCAAAATGAACAATTCGGGGGATGCTAAACGAAGGTTACCAATAAAGTAGAACTTTTTTAATGCATGAAGGCTGGGATAGGGATAATAATGTAGTAAGTTTTAGGAGAAGTCGCTTGGATTTTATATGAAGTTTAACACTGAGAAATTTCAACTATTATGGTACGGAAAAATAAAAGTAGGAACTAAAATCTATGGTGTGTAAAAGAATATTAGACGCATGATACAGAACAAACCCCGATGAGTCTGGTATACCTATGTGAAGTGGAGAGTAAAAAAGAAGTCATCTCACTACTTCACCAGGCCAACTAGAGAGGAGGGTGATAAGCTTGAACTTCGTAAAATCACCGCACGTAATAATAATAATACAAGAGTTAGGACAATTGTATGCATCATTTGAGTTGAGCTCTGCGTCTGACCGATTGTCTGATGCAAACCCTTTAAGTTGATTTCTGATAATTATAATTTTTAACAGTGATTTAAAATCAATAATGTGTGTGTGTGTGTGTGTGTGTGTGTGTGTGTGTGTGTGTGCCGTCCTCACTTTCTCTGACAAAAATCTCTCTCTCTATGTATATATATATATATATATATATAAGAATTTTAAATTCAGTTTTACCTTCACTAGCAAAAGTAATTTTATTCAATTGTTGAGTACTTCCAAAGTACATGTGTGTTAATTTTGAAAAAAAAAACCTTTAAATTGATTTCTGATAATTATCATTTTTAGCAGTGATTTAAAATCAATAACAGAGACAATAACTATGAAGATGATACCATGCAAATTAAACGTAAAGAAAAACAACGAAGTTAATAAAATATAAAACATTTATATACAAGGAAGACAAACGCATGGAGATTGAGAGACGGATGCGAGTGTTTTAGTGAAAGTTTCCCCACCACATTCCAATGTGTCCAGTTTGCGTTCAGCCTCTGCGCTCGAGGCAATTTGTACATTGTTTCTTCTAGAGATGAATTCAAAGAAAGAATGAAATGAAATGATATGAGATGGAAATTAAATGAAATGAAATGAAATGAAAAGGCTTATTGGCAGACTATGTATAGTCTATATGACAAACATTTTAGGTGAAGTTAGTTGAAATAATTAGCTCTTTCGCTGTTTATTGTTTTGTGTGATATATATATTATATATATAATATATATATATATATATATATGTGTGTGTGTGTGTGTGTATTGTCCTTTTTCTGAATGTAAATAGACAGAACGACGTTTAAATAATTAATTCTTTTACTGTTTATTGTTTTTGTTATATATATATATATATATATATATATATATATATATATATATTGTAAAAAGAAAGTCGGTCAAATACAATTGTTTGTGTGTGTGTGTGTATTTTGCCTGAACTATTATTTTGACGATTATATTATTTTTTTGTGCAGTAGAAGATAAAGTGTATGTATTTATTTTCAATATATTTAATTTAATATAATTGTGTATAATATATTTCTCCTGTACTGCTATATTGGTTATATTTTTTGATCATATATATTCCTCGTTCATATTTCTTATACTATTATTACTTTTATTTTATTTTTGATCATTCCATCGTATATTTATGTCCTACATATTTCCAATAATTCGTCTAAATAAACAGAATGATGTAATGGTGTTTTATTTATTTCAGTTTATGTATTTCTTTTATTGTTAATATTGGGTTTCGTTTAAATAATTAATTCTCTTGTTGAATAACTTTAAGGAGAAAGTTGCGCATGCTTTTAATAAATAAAAACATTATTTGGCAACTCATGTGAATTAAAATAAATGGCGATATTTGCCAACTCACCCTAATAATGTATACCTGAACAATTAAAATAAATGCTATCTGGTAACCCCCTTCATGTATAAATAAGTGATATCTGGCAACTCACCATCCTCTATATAAGACATGCTTGGCTTCGGGACGTTCATAATGATGCAGACTCCGGCGGAATAAAGAACTCTCTCTCTTTCCTTCTTAGGTTAAGACTTAGGTTAGGTTTCCTTTTGGGGGGGGTGAGGACATCCCACCTTCTCCCCTAAAGACCTCCGTCTCTCCTTTCTCTTCCTCTCTTAGGTTAAGGCTACCCCTTTGGGGGAGGTAATCCTCCCTTCTCCCACCGAAGCTCCCTCCCCTTTCCCCGTCATTGCATAACCCCTCCAGCCTTTGCAACATACCCCCACCCCTTTGTCGCATACCCCACCCCCTTTGCAACATACCCCACCCCCTTTTGCAACATTGCTCATTACACTGGTATGCATATGAATTTTTTTTGTCTGTTGTGAGGGTTTTTTCAACTCATATTATATAATTCGACCATGCTGAATTCGAAAATGACATTGGTTTTCCTCAATCAGGTCAGGTTTTTTCTCTATTGGCCATTTATTATAAGTCCAATTTTATCCCCAAATTTATTGATTTTTTTAGCTTAAACACTGTAGATAGGAGTAATATTATAAGAACACTCGTGAAAAATGAAAACATTGTGTGAATAAATACTTTTATTCATACAATGAATATGGGAAAAAGTTTATTGAGGAAGGAATGAAGTTTTTTTGGCTTTCCGTCTGTGTTTTTCTTCGGGCACGTCTCGCTTCAAACACAGCAATAGTCCGCCAGCATATTGATATCCCAGTTTCCCTGGTACCTCTTTTCCATTATTTTGATATCTTGGTGAAATCGTTCACCCTGTTCCTCACTATAATCCCCGCAATTTTCAGGAAAATAGTCCAAGTGGGACCACAAAAAGTGCATTTTTATGGACATACGCGACCCATGAGCTTTGAAAGCTTCCATCAAGTTTTCGACAACGGACTCGTATTCTGGACTTCTACGCTTGCCAAGAAAATCAGTGACAACTGATTTGAATGCCTGCCAGGCATTCTTCTCAGTTGGAGTCATTGCGTTTTCGAACTGAGTATCCTTGATCAAAGTTCGAATTTGAGGACCATCAAAAACCCCAGCATTTAGTTTAGCATCAGATATATGAGGAAATTTACTCTCGAGATATCGGAATGCTGAACCCTCCTTATTCATTGATTTGATGAAATTTTTCATCAAGCCCAGCTTAATATGAAGTGGTGGGAGCAAAATTTTGTTGGTGGTACAAGGGGCACTGAAACGACATTATGCGACCCACGTTCAAAATTCTCTCTGGATGCCCATTCACGCTGTGCATAGTGCTTCTCATCCGCTTGGCTATCCCATTTGCAGAGGAAACGTGGGTATTTCGTGTATCCCCCTTGCATTCCCAATACAAATGCCACAATCTGAAAAAAAATGAAAATATTTAAAGAATTTAGAGAATTTGTTCTATCAGATAAAAAAATCTATGCATTGGACTGTATCACTTCTGTGGGGAAGTTAAGTGTTCTTATACGCTCTCAAATAACCTTTGGAAAAACAACATAGTCAATAGCAATAGTTTACTTATGATATTAGTATTACCTTCAAATCTCCACAGATCCTCCAGTTATGTTGGTCGTATACGAGAGCATCCAGTAAAATTTTCATGTTATCGTAGCTCTCAGTAAGTTGTACGGAATGTGCTACAGGGACTGATGCAACCCTATTCCCAATGTTGAGAAGTACTGCTTTCAAACTTCGTTTAGACGAGTCTATAAATAGCCTCCATTCTGATGCGTTATATGGTAGGCCCAAGGATTCGATTAGCCCCTCAACATTGCAGCAGTACACTAAGGAAGAGGTATTTTCGTGCACTGCAAAAAACTTGCGGAATTCTTCCTCTCGTTTCCTATACCAGGAGAATGTTGTTCCCGGAGCCAGCAAGTTGTCCTCTCGAAGTCGTGAGCCCAAGATCTCGGCAGCTAATTTGGAAAGTCCTAAATCCCTGGTAAGATCATTAAGTTTGGCCTGGTTGAGAGGCCTCGGCTCATTTGAAGCGGTATTTTGAGGTATATACGACTGGGACTGGTCATTGGCATTGGTCATTGATTCATCATCAGAATCATCGAAGTCCAGGGTTTGATGTGGGTCGGGTATTGGAATTCCAGGACCATGGGGTACAGGTCTCATAGCAGAAGGAATGTCAGGGTATACAACAATGTGTTTATTCTTCTTGTTAACTCCTGAAAATAGAAACACAGAAACATGGATATAAAACTTGCATATGAAATAGAAGAAGCATTCAGACAGTGGCGGCTCGTGAGGGAAGGCTGCGGTCTGTAAGATATGAAATAGGTCGATGGAGTCTGTATATTTTCTTTCTTTTTCATTCATATTGTCCCCGAAGGGACAATATGAATGAAAAAGAAAGAAAATATACAATCATTGTATATGTAAATGTAACTTGTGTAACAATATGTATGTGTAAATGTATTTTCTATAACAATATGTATATGTAAATGTATGATTACCATTATGGTGAATATTATGCTATATATGGTGAAATTACATTATGGTGAATATTATGTCAAGTTTCATACGAGGATTTCAAAATATTTAAGAAAAATAAATTTATAAGCCCACTTTGGAGGTTTGTCATGCAGAAATAGCAATCTGTCACGTGATCCTTTCCTTCTCTCCAAATCATGGGAATTCCAAAAGGCAAAGATTTCGCTCTGCCTTTGCTCCATCTTCTCAAATTTTCAATGCACGTCTTGCAGCACATATGAGGGGCGAAATTTTTGTCCTGGTCCCCTAGCTTAATTCCAAAGTATGCTCTATACATTGTCTTCACAAATTTAGTGATTTGGGACTGGTTATTTGGCATGGTAACCGTCCCACATATGTAGCAGAATCTATTGGGATCATTTTTACACGCTCTATTCATTATGAAATATTTTATCTATATGCCTGAAAAGTAAAAAAAGATATTATACAAGTGAAACAAGTGATGATAGATGTTACTGTTCCAATTCCCCTTTGACAAAATCACGAAAAATTCTATTTTACTTATGAGGCCATAGCCAGATAACCTGAGCTGATTGAGAAAAACGGATTGCAGATTCGAAATCAGCAGGATACACTCTATAAGAATCACTTACAAAACCCTTGACAGCAAAATTGATGCATACCAGTGTTATCTCTGCAACATTGTTGCACTCGTCCATTTTGTGCCCATACTACTGACGATGACCCTCAAGACCTTGACGACCCCTAAACCTGGCCCTTCATCGGCTTTACCAGAATTTTCCGATTCTGATTAAGGTAAGATTTTGGTAATATTCCTGATCTGTTAGGTTATGGTAGGTTAGGTTATATATTAAAACTGTTTTTCCGATTGTTTTTGATGTTGTTTGAACGAAATTGATCTTCGTTTTTATCGCAAATCACTACTTTCTGAGGTTATAGTTGGGGGGGGGGGGGTGCTATCTCAGAAACTAGTGATTTCCGATAGAAACGAAGGTTATATTCGTTCAAACCGCATCAACAACCATCAGAAAAACATAGTTTTGATTTACAAAGCCTGTAAGGTACACTTGTAAAAATTTACCAATAGTTAAATAGATGCATAAATTTTATTATATGAACGCGTCTTAGTTGAAAACCTAAAGGTTTTTTAGCACAATAAAAAATTCTTTTTGCGGCGTCTTAGTTGAAAACCTAAAGGTTTTTTAGCACAATAAAAAATTCTTTTTGCGGGGTCTGATGCAACAATTGCACGAAATTAGAAATAAACTTTTAATTATAAGTCAAAAGAAACTTCATTTTCACAGACAGGAAAAAATCAGACAAGAAGTACGACGCAATTCAGACGTTTTAATTTATATCTACTTCCTCTTTGGGTATAAACTATAAATAAGGATTTTTTTTTTCAGGAAACCTTTATTCAATGATGACTGAAACTACGTCAAGAAAATTTGTGAAAATGCAGCCATATTTATGTGAAAAAGAATAGGTATATCCGTCTTAACGCTCAAGATACATTTCTGAAAACGTGAGCGCTAACCGAATCAGCGTTAAACGGGATCGTGAAACCATTATATCGATTTTGTTGAAATAACAGTAGTTTAGGAAAAAAGTGTAGTACCATAATTAGATGTATATTTATTTATCAAACTTGGGTCTAAGACTCGACCTGAGCATCATCAATGTCTGCAAATCTCAAATCTGTCCACTTCATTGCGGAACACATTTTCAAGCATCTCTGGGGTTAATGCAAAAAACTTCACTTTTTTCTACGTGAAGGTCAAAATATGATAATAAAAACCCACTTTAATAGACAGTTTATTTCCACAACCAGTGGGCATCGAAACTGTTGTGGAAATAAACTCTGTCTATTAGAGTGGGTTTTTATTATCATATATCTGGGGTTATTTTAGCGACTGCCGCAACAATGCCTGTTCACAGATCCTGAAAGTCTGTAACTCTTGTTTTGTAAACTTCAGACTTTATAAAGCACCACGCAAAGAAGTTTACTGGAGTTAAATCCGGAGATCGTAATGCCCAGGGACTGTTTTCACCACGTCCAATCCAGCGATTTGGTAAGAGTTCATCAAGGTAGGCCCAAGCGATGTTTGCATAGTGACATGGAATTCCATCTTGTTGAAAGACAACAGTGTCCTGAATGCCATCTGAACGAAGCTGGGGTTCAAGAAACTGCTGAACCATGTCAAAATAAATTGGTCCTGTTACCGTAGCTTCTGCAAAGGAAAAAGGTCCGTAAATCTTCGATCTTGTTATACCCAACCAGACATTAACTTTAGGGGAATCTCTCTCCCGTTCGTAGAACTCGTTTGGTTTTACACTAGCCCTGACACGACAATCATGTCAATTAACCTTTCCATATATCTGGGATGTCACCTCATTGCTGAAGAGAATGTGGTTTAATAAGTAAGTAATTTAGAAAGTAATTGACTGTAATTGTATCATTTACCTTGGTTTCCTAATGTAATTAATTACAATTACATTTTAGGTAGTTAATTACAATTACTTGTCAATTACATGAAAAACATAATTAATTACAATCAATTATAATTACAAATTAGAATTACCCAATTACCCCATGCCTGCCCTGTACATTAAGATGCGTCCCCTGACAGCGCTATTTCCGGGGTATGAGCGCTACATCGGGGTATCGGTAATAGCGCTAATAATAAAAAGCACGTAATTTATACATAAAATTAATAATTATTTATTATTAACATTAAAAATATTAAAAAAACAAAATAACATTCACTAGTGCATTCTCTCGGAGCGTCCGGATTGTTGACCACCGACTGCCGTCGCACCTACTCCGCTCATACTCCTCCTACGTGGCAGCGGTGGGAGATGAGGTGGGATGAGCTTCTCACGGGGATAGCTGACGGGAGCTGGATCGTCGGTATCCCTCGAAGATGGACTTGGCTCTGGCTCTTCCTCGTGCGAAGGTGAAGATTTCTTCTTGAAGAAGACCTCAAGTGTTATCTGCATTAGCTTCTTTTTCTTCTCACGAAGGATTTCTTGATAGTAGAAGATGGCACGAACGACAGTCCTCTTCACACTGCTGCGCTCCCATTCCGAATAACGCTCTGAGAAAAATTCCAATCCCTCCGTGATCTTAGCTATGCCGTCAGATGTCGGAGTCAAGCAGTGTTGTGAGAGATGCTAAGCTGTTATGTACTGCTGTAGTATATACACGCTTCGTTTATTGTGTAGGATTCTGAACAACCTATCGTTACAGTATGGATTTTTCTTTTTTTTTCTTTTGTAGCAACATATTAAAATATTTTGCCTCCAGGACAAAGAGCGCTGTAACAAATCAGCGCTAAACGGAGTTGCTCTAAGAGGGGTATATATATATATATATATATATATATATATATATATATATATATATATATATATATATATATATATATAGGGTGTTTCAGGAGGAAAGGTCAATACTTCGGGAGGTGATAGTATCGGTCATTGTGAGAAAAAAGTTCATATGAACATGTGTTTAAGTCTGAATGTTACGGAGATAGAGCTGTTTGAATCTAATGCGCGCGCAGCTCTTCCTCTCCCTCCTCTCCCCTATAACCTTGAACCATGTAAGCTGTAATGTAAGCATGTAACATAAGCCAATCGACAGCTGACTGTTGTGAATGACACTGTTTGGTGTTTGAAGCAGTGTTAAGAAGAATGCCACACACCTTCACACATGCCGAATATACAGACATGTTGTATGTCTACGGTTTTTGCGATGGAAGTGCAACAGCTGCTTTTGCAGAATGCCGTCGACGGTTTCCGAACCGCAGAATTCCGGATCGAAGAGTGTTTACCAGGGTTTTCAATACATTGTGTGAGATTAGTACACTTCCCAGCGCTCATGTTTCATCTGAACGTGAAGGCCAACAAGATGTGGATGAAGTGGAAAACATCCTTCAGTTGGTAGAGCGTAGTCCTACTACTAGCTCACGAAGAATTTCTACACGTGTCGGTGTACCACCCACAAGAGTATGGCGAACATTACGTGAGGAAGGCTTGCATCCATATCATGTACAGCGTGTACAACACCTTCAACCAGGAGACGCTGCCATGCGACTGGAATTTTGTCATTGGATAAATGCTAATCGCCGATTGCTTCGATTAATACTGTTCACCGATGAAGCTACTTTCACCCGTGATGGTATCAACAACACTCGTAACTCTCATCGGTGGTCAGACGAAAATCCAAATGCCACTGTGGAAACAAATTTTCAACATCGCTTCTCTGCCAATGTGTGGTGCGGTATCATCGATGATCAGCTGATTGGCCCTGTTACTTTAGAGAATCGTCTTACAGGACAAAGTTACCTAGAATTTCTGCAAAATGAATTGCCAAGACTATTGGAGGATGTTCCTTTGGCTACACGCGCTGGTAGGTACTTTCAGCATGACGGAGCTCCTCCACATTCTACCCGTCTGGTGATGCAATACCTAAATCAAACTTTCCCTGGTTGATGGATCGGCCGCGGTAGTCCCATTCAATGGCCACCAAGGTCTCCAGACCTCTCTCCGTTAGATTATTGTTTGTGGGAGTGGATGAAAAGTCAAGTTTACAAACGAAAGGTGGATACACGAAACGAATTGCTTGCGCGCATTTTAGATGCTGCTGCCCGCATAAAGGAACGTCAAGATCAACTCAGACGAACAACACGCGATCTTAGCACACGAGTTGCAAAGTGCATTGAGGTTGACGGTGGGATTTTCGAAAGCGTATTGTAAACTGTAACAAATTTGTCATTTCTGTACCTAATACCATTCAAAATGCCAATGTTTAAACATTAAATGTTAGAAACAGTAATTGGTTTCTCTTTCTTGATTACCATTAACAATGCTTTTGTATTTGTAGATTCAAACAGCTCTATCTCCGTAACCATTCAGAATTAGACCAATGTTCATATGAACTTTTTTCTCACAATAACCGATACTATCACCTCTCGAAGTATTGACCTTTCCTTCTGAAACACCCTGTGTATATATATATCAACTAACCCGATTATCCAAGCTATTCATCAGTCCTGTCATAATAATATGTCTTCTAAGCTATAGAATTTATAGTATGAAAACGTTTGTCTGCAACTACACTTCACTTCATGATTACTATATTATTTCTCATTAATTGTATTTCTATCCTTAGTGTTTGAATTTTCATTGTACAGTATTCTGTTGTTAGTTCGTATTATTAATATTTGTCATATGAACTAATGGTCTGCCTATAAACGTTTTCATTTTCATATTCACACCTTCGTTTTGCTTGCAGCCAAATAATTCATTCTGACGAAAGTTAAGCTTGTTGCTCCACCAAAGACAAACGGCTTAACGTGGTATCCGAACCACGACCCACCACAGATAAAAATTACAAAGTTCTCACCCGGACTCGATCTTACTTTCTGTCGATGAGCAGCACAGCGTCTTAACGTCTAGACTACCCAGGGTTACTACTAGGTTACACAGGATTATATATAGGGCCAATAAACAGAAGTAGTTTTTTATATATATATATATATATATATATATATATATATATCGGGTGGCCCCAAAAAACCCGTCCCGAGATTTAAAGTGCAATAACTTCCAAAATCACAATCACAATTTTGAAAGCCATATAAATCAGCCTGTTGACAAGCTGCCATAAAATTTTTAGAATTCTACATGCAATACCTTTTCGAAAATGAAGGAAACAATAAGGTAAACTCAAATAAACAAATATCACGAAAGAAAAAAATTATTATTTACATCTTATTTATTGACAGAGATGGTCAATATGCCCGCCGTCTTGCTCACAAACAGATCTTAACCTTTTCTTCCACAACATGATACATTTTCTGACTTCAGTTAAAGTTATTTTTTTCTGAACAATTAAGTATCTTTTCTTTAAATTGCAACTCAGTAAATTTTTCTATTTGACCTTCATAAACCTTTTCTGCGAGAGAGTTCCATATGCAATAGTCTATTGAACTGCAGTCCGGTGACTGAGGTGGCCAGTCATTTTTCCCAATGAAATTGGCCACATTCTGTTGGAGATAGTCCTGGGGACCTGGGTGTACTTGCTCGTATGAGCGGTAGCTCCATCTTGCTGGAATATGAAATCATTAACAAGATACAGACGCTGACAATCTGGCAAAAGATTTGTTCCAAAAGATTAACATAAGTTTCTGAGTTCACTTTTTGTTATTTTCATCAATAACATGAGTATTAGTCTTTCCGTTCCATGATACACCAGCTAAAATCATTAATGTTTTTAAAACAGACATGTCTGGTCAGGGGCGGATCCAGACTTCTCTAGTGGGGGGTTATGAAGCAAATTTTCAAACTTAAATTTTCAACTTATATTCAGAAAATGCTATTTTGTATCTTATGAATACTAGTTGAAAAGCGAAATTTTAGTTAAGAGTATATTTCTATCACTGAACAATGTATAGAGACACAGTAAAATTGAGAATTGTTTGCAAAGTAAAATTAAATTAAAAATTAAACCACACTTCGACATAGACGTAGCCAGAAATTTCAATTAGAGGGGGTCAAATTGAGTATTGCAGTGTCAATGACTTACTGTCAGTTTAAAAATTTAAATTTTTAGCAAAATTATTAATTTTTAAGAAATTTAACTTAGACAAAATATAAAAAAATCAATATAATTGCAAAAAACTATAGTTACAATAAAAATACCTATAAATCAAATTCAATTTGCGGATTGGAGGGGAAAATGGCCCTTGTGGCCCCCTCTGGCTACTACGTCCTTGCACTTCGATAATTAAAAATTAAACTAAAATTAAGCAAAATTAGATTCCTAAATGTATGCATCATAAAAACTGAAAGTGTTGAAATGCAGATTTGCAGATTTTCAATGATTTGGAAAAATTTAGAGAGGAACGTATTTTTTTAAACAAAAAGAGCAAAGCTTGCCAATAAATAATTGTCCCTATTGTGAGAAAAATGTCTATCTAACCTGTAATTTGTTAATGGCTTGTTCACCAGTTGTCCAAGTTTTGTGGACATTTTTTTTATTGTTCTCACTGGTCTCAGATGCAAATAGAGCACAAATAACACAAATAACGCCTTTCAATGCTGGAGAATATTTGTAACACTGCTTATCTCCTGAAAGATGCTGCTTTCCAAAAAAGACATTTTGGGGATTCTTTTTCCATTTTTGAGGTGATGGATACTTGAAGTTGTCATCTGGCATCCAGTGATCAGTGAGTAAAAGTTTCTTCTGTGAATCATTCAACTGATTAACTTTCATGATGTTTCTCTCTCCATTTTGAAATATGCAAGCAATATAGTAGAAATTAGTAGAAATATTACGAGCTTCTGACTCCAATTGCTTCGCTTTGGTCTGAACAGCAAAAAAGTCACTGAGTTTCCTTTGTTTCTTTTTGGGAGGCTTGAAATCTACCATTATTTCTATTGAACAAGTGAAACAAATTTAGTTGAAATAACTACCCTGTGAATAATGTAAATTAATATATTAATAATATATTATGTAGATTAATATATAACATAAATTATACATGTGTGTTATTAAATTTCTCATAGGTATTGAACTGTTAATAAATGTATAATAATATCAATATAGTATCACCCAGCAAAAATATATCTTGAAAAACGAATCAAATGTTTCGTCGAGATTGCGCCAGTTTGACTTACAGGCATATTAAAATCAATTAAGCTAAATAGAAAAAAATAGAGAATTTGACAGAGAATGAAGTTTAAAATTAGAAAATTTGTATTTACAATAACGATTTCAGTTGAAAATTTATGAATGGCCCAAACAAAAATAAGAAAAAATCAAATTTAAAATATTCAAAATTTTCAAATAGTTGAAATTCAATTTTTATTCCAATCATAAAAATTCCCAGTGGGGGGTATGCATACCCCACATACCCCCACATTAGGGTGGATCACTTTTCACTTTTTTTAAAAAATTATAGCTGGTCAAAGTTTTTCCCATGATTTGGTTCAGTGGAAGTACACTGACACCATTTTTACCAAAATCGATCAATATTTAGGGGTCGCGCATCGACCTTGAAAATTTCAATTTTGGAGATTTGGCCAAATTGACAATTTTTTACTGAATAAAGATAAATCATTAAATGACCATATTTTCTGAATCCTCTCAGTGAAAGAAATCCTCTCAGATACTTACCAAGTTGATAGGATAAGTGGTTTAGAAGTTATACTCACCTTGAGATAGCATTAAAATTTAAAATACTGTATTTGTCCCCGTACCTCCATATGCTGTCTGCAATTGTCTGCTTTTTAGGATAAGATTAAACGAATAAGGAAAGATCAAATGTATTTTGTATTAAAACGGTTTACCGATATCACTAAAGGCACTTACTCCGGTGCCCCTAACTAGGTTCAAAAACTGTATGAATCGTGGTTAGAACACACGTCATCTTAAGGCGTGCGCCATGTACTCTCTCTGCTAACTCCCTTTCCCTCTGCGCTACGTCATCTTGGCAAGTGACGACTTCTTGAAGTCACCGAGTTCTTTCCGGCTCTTTTCCACGAGCTGAAGACCCTGCAGCTGTGACTCGTCTTTTGTGACAGTGTTCGCGTAATCTTCTACCAGTTTTATCCCTCTCTCTGCCACGTCGTTGGTAACTTTCAGATGCGAGATGACATTCTTCAGATCACAGTAGTTCTTATCTTGATCCCACTTATTCACCGGCAGAGTGAGCCACGTAGACGCGCACACCTGCAGCCTGTGAACACGAACCACGATGACTCATCGATCAGGTCCGGAAGGCGCGTCGTGTCATCAACCGAGACGTTGTCATACGTGAAGTCCTCGGGCACAGCGAGGCGGCACAGCTTCTTTGCCATCTCGTGCTTCAGAGTGTCTTCCACTTTGTCACTGCAGAGGGCGAAAACGACGGTCTGAGGCCTCAGATACCACAAGTGCCGCCTGATCACTGCCAGTGAAGCCTCTGCAATCTCGCGATCCACAGCCCTGTACTGCAGAAGACGCTGGTACAACACAAGGTCATTCAGCGGGGCATCAGCTGCGACAGGAGCCGCCAGCCAGGCAGGTGCGTAGAGGAGTGCAGTAAATAGTACCACTCTCTGAAGTTTCTGTACCAGCTCGTCGTCGAACTCCAGCTGACCGCTGAACATCAGGAGCTTCGTGTAGTAGATGATCTGAAACGAATACGCACTGTGATGTATAAATACCGATACCACTCCATATAAGTTTGTTTAATGGTAAATTATTTATCTTATTTTTTTTCTGGTAGGGACTTCAAATGGCTGTTTGCAGAAGGCAATACAATATTTAACTTCTAATTCAAAATACCAACCTTGGCCATCCACCTCGCATGATGGTAGGCTCCTGGGCGCATGAAGTGTGTGCCACGACGTGGCTGGGCCCCGAGTACCAGGAGTGTAATCTCCGCCACTTCTCGGTAGTCTTCTCTGACAAGACCAGAAGCGGTGCCGAGGAACTTGACTGCCTCATCTCGGAGCTCCATCAGCCACGTCACCTCCGCCAAATGCTCGATCTCCAGCTCGCGATAAGTCGAGAGGTCGAGCTTGTCCCACCTGAAAGGGGAGTTATGAAAATATTGCATGAAAACGACTGAAGTTTCCCTTTTCGACTGCTATTAACATCATTAGTAGAAGGACGCTGATATCTCAATTGCTCTGAAGGCAAAAAATCATTGGAGAAAACAAATGCGCCTTAGACTTAAAATTCACCTTCTCCTCAGATACTGGAACAAAGGTTCAGTTGGTGCTGTGGTTCTTCCAAACGCGGTGATGACCACTGCCCCCACGATGAGCTCCATAACGTGATGGCTGGAAGAGCGGTTTTACCAAGCATGTTCTCCAGCCGGACCACCGCACCCTGCACCCTCCCCGTATTGGAGGAAGTTGTGTCGAAGCACAGTCCAATCACGTTGTTCTCGCATCCCCAGTCTTTGAGAGCACGAAAGGTCGCCTGGGCCTGGGACAGACCGGTGCCGTCAGCAACAGTCGGAACGGCCAGCAACTTTCCTTCTGTGCATTGGAGAGCTCCGGAGGTGAGAATCGCCTGGCGGTGCTCCAATGATCCAAGAGAGTCCTGAAACGTATGTCATACATGCCAATCCATTATCGTCCACTGGAATATGTCAATCCACTGTCGTCACTGGAACATGTTAATTCACTGTCGTCCACGCTGAGGGCAAAACTGACCTTGATTACTTTACCGTCCCAGTGGACGACAGCATGCCTCGGAGATACGAAGGATTTCTGCACAGCTGTCGACACTTCACAACGATGTGCCACTCTTCCACGGCGAGACGTGTCCTTCGAGATACTGAATTTGTCCAGGTCTGCGGGCGGATCTGCCGAACGTAGGACTGCCGCCACGACACTTGCCACCTATGTGCGAAATTGAAAGGAAATTGACAAGGATGCGTATGGTTTTTATGTGACAAAATAATCACTAAATTTTCCGTCGTTACGTCTATTATATCTTTGTCAAGGAAAGATCATTACTGATATATACACACCTGATTATTGGACATCCGGAAGCGATCAGCCACTTCAATAACAGCCGGTGCATTGAGGATGCGGTGAGGAAGGCTGATTGATACAGTTGATTCTCTCGGCTGTCGGTATGGTGGTTCTAGCTGTGATTCGGAGTTGCTCGATGATCTGCTTTCTATAGATTTATCGTCGCTCTCAGCTTCGGTTCCTAATTTCGTTTTTGAGGTGCCTGGCTCATCACGAGATTGTTGTCTTGAGAATTACCGTTTTCTCTTGACAACGAACACTTTATCATTCCCACTCATTTTTGCCTGGCGCAGGCCCCGTTGATCCTAATAAAATTTAGTATCTTCTTGTTTGTTGTTGTCTGAGAGCAGTCGACTTTTCTGTATCTCTTCAATAGCATCGGGAGCTCCGATGTCCCAGAGCTTGTTCAGATTTTCTGAAAACTTCTCCCTGCCTTTTCCCGCGTCACAGTCTCTCATCTTGCTCTTCTGCAGCGAGCGCCACTCTTCCCACAGTAACTCCAGTTTTCTTTCGCAGTTACGCCTCGTGATCGTCTTTATACGTGCCATGTTCCAAAATGCCAGAACATTGGCCTCCGTGTTTTTTACGGCGGCCTTCCTGTCAGTAGTTTCCTGCTTGGCATAGAAGAAGTACTGGAGAACTTGATGGGTGGTTGAGACATGGATTCTTTTATATGTCTTAAGTTCTAGAGCTCTTTGCATTCTTTGAACAGAACTGCGATGGGTGGTTGGCAATTTGGCACCACCGATCGAGGAAGATGGCTGACCAATTAAGAAGACGTCCGTGGCTGACCTTAGAGAAGGTGATGCTGTTGTTGCTGCTTTCTCTTTTCCAGAATAAGTAACTTTCAGAGTCTTCCCACTCCTAGTTGTTAACAGTTTATCCATTGTACTAAAGTCTAGACTTATCAAACAAGAATCAATTGACACAGTTGATCTGTAAAAAGCAAACTGTGATTAGTAAAAATATTGGTCATAGACATAGCGTGTGTGTGTAATTGGGATTTTAGGATGCGTCAGCTACTGATGCTATGATTACGTCCATAACGGGGGACAAATACGATATTTTAAATTTTAATGTTATTTCTAGGTGAGTGCAACTTCTAAACCACTTGTCCTATCAACTTGGTAAGTATCTGAGAGGATTTCTTTCACTGAGAGGATTCAGAAAATATGGTCATTTGATGATTTATCTTTATTCAGTAAAAAATTGTCAATTTGGCCAAATTTCCAAAATTGAAATTTTCAAGGTCGATGCGCGACCCCTAAGTATTGATCAATTTTGGTAAAAATGGTGTCAGTGTACTTCCACTGAACCAAATCATGGGAAAAACTTTGACCAGCTATAATGTTTTAAAAAAAGTGAAAAGTGATCCACCCTACGCCCACATGAATCCGCCACTGTGTCTGGTGGTAAAGCCTTGACGGAGGAATATCTCTTTTACGCACACCGTAAACAACATTGTTTTGGTGGTTTCGCGCAATTTGAATAGTAAAACCCTTTTCATCTGTGAAAACAATTTTTTTAACATCACTTGCTGAAAATTTGTCTAGCAACTTTCTACAGCGAGTTTTACTTTTTTGTCTAACATAGCTGTCACGTTTTGAGACATGGATTCTTTTATATGTCTTAAGTTCTAGAGCTCTTTGCATTCTTTGAACAGAACTGCGACTTGTCTTCAAATTTTTTGCAATTTTTCGGTGAGACAAGTGTGAGCCCGGTTGATCTTCTTGAGACAAACTAACGGTTTGTACGGCGTGGTAAACAATGATTGCTCCGCCCCCCCTGCACAGATGAAACTAATAGAGGTACAAAAAAACTGATTTTTGCATCTTTTAGACAATTTAATTCTACGTCTAAACAAAACCACTTAATAGTTGGTGTTGCCTCCTTGTGCTTGGCGGACGGCTTCAAGTCGGCAAGGGTAGGAGGTGAGGAGAGACTCGAAAAGGTCAGTGCAGTACTCAAGATTTCGGAGGATTGTTTCGCTGTGCCGCTTCATGGTCCGACGGCAGAATCGGGTGGCTGGTGGTTCAGCAAGCATCAGGGATTCCACTCTGTCTTTCAGTATGGCATAATCCCACCCCTCGTTAAAACTTTGGGCTAGATAGACGTTCCCCTTGTCTGTATTCTGTGCAAATTTCCTCCAAAGACTATTTAGGCACAACTTTGCACTAAATTGCGTGCCTGGGTTCTTTACAATTTGGGACCGGTCAAGTTGTATCCATTCGTGATCACGGTAACACTGAATATACGCCCCGCCGAATTTTCATTTTCGGTATCAACTCCTCGCGGATACCCTGATGCTTCTACCTTATCCTTCAAAAAAGTGTTTATATATGGCGTGAAAAGTTTGGGTAGCTTCTGAAACCTCCACACCTCATATATCTTCAATATTCTGTAGCCGTGGCGAACTGCTAGGGACAGCTCAGGAATTGTATATACACCTCTGATCTTCCGCTGGGTGGTTGTGTGATTACGGGTCCCGTTGTTCTCCTCTGCGCACTTCACGCACAGGGAAAACTGAGCTTGTGGTCTATAACGACGGGTAAGATCGGCATCCATAAGTTGCGAGAGGGGAGCACGTCTACGAAAGAAAGACCGAAATAGTTCTCGTTCATATTTGCTGAGAACTCTTCGATGGTGGGGGAAGCTTGACCCACCAGTTTTTCAGGTGCTCCTACGGGGTATGGATTGTTCTTCATCACGTAGGGGTATAAAGAACAGAAGTAGTGGTGATGGAGTTTCACGCCCTTCGCAGGTGGGAAGTATAGCTTGAAGGGATTTGTACGCCCACCGACCAAGCTATCGCCGCATCTGAGAGGATCCAACACTATTGAACGTTTGATGGTGTTTATTTCTTCGCGGTACTGCCATCTATTTCCATCCGTGCATCATATTCAAGCTCCCACAAGACCTTGTGAGTGATCTGGGAACCTATAAGCTGACCGCGGGTGCGGGTCCATGCAAGACCGTCGGCAGGAGATCTACCATGGATATCTCCTACGATTCCATACTCAGGACATGGGCAACCATGCCACCAGCACCCGTTATAGGAGTACGCTGTCTTCTCACCAGTGACACGGTATTAGCTTTGACCATCCTCTCAAAAAACACCACCAGTAACCTTGATGGGGACTTCCCCCTTGTTGCGGGCATGCGGGCATGTTTTATGTACACACCAGTCTGTTGCTAAAGGTGTATGAGCCAGTAAATAGCCTTTTGACCATAACTGCGGGAATTGTTTCTGTGAATGACAGTCAGTGTGTCTTTAGGCATGAAATTGTTCTTGAACACCGTAAAGCACAATGAGGCGATCGTGGTACATCCTTCTAAAGGCCTGGAAACTTACTCTTAGCACGCGCACATCATTCACGCAATAACGCCGACATTCATCTGCTATATTGTATGGAATTTCTTCATTAAAACTGTTGTAGTAGCAGTCAAAATCTTCACGCTCACTATCACTCATGTTGTTACAGCTAAAGTAATGTTTTGGGGGAAGTAGTCCTACATAATTTAAAGTGTCGCGAGTTAGGAAAGTGTAAGGGAAATATCCTTTTGAAACTTCGGCGGCTACGCCCCTGACCATGGGTAGCTTGGCTAATTTACATGGTGTGAATAATAAAGTGTCTTTAATTAAATTGAACATTACTTCTGATTTGCATCTGTATAAGTTTGTTTCCTCTTTTCAAGGCAAGAATATACACAGTAATTTTTTGGAACTTGTCCGATAACTTGACAATATAGGATACAAAGAGTTTCATGGGGTTGTCTTGTGCGATCGTTTTAAAAACGTTTATTCGTTTGCTACATTTGTGACACTCATCACACTCAACTTCCATGTACTCATCGCAGATATTCTGGCTTACAAGTAGACGTGGGATAATCTCTTTGGTTTCTGGGCTTATGTAAGTCTCTATATCGTAGTACACAGTTATACAAGGTCTATTTTTAGTCTTAGCATCTTTCATATAGCATACATGCTTTATACCATCTGCCTTTTATTTCTGATGGCATGTAGAACAGGGAATTTCATCACATTTATGCGTAAATTTCCCCCAATTATCCATCATATGAAGCATGCCACATTCACAGATTCTTATTCTCCTGCAAGTGCCAATTGACTTATGGAGCTCAAGGCATTTATTATTGAAAAATGTGCGTCTGCACATATTACAGTCCCTCTTCTCAGCTTCAACTACACGAATTTCATATTTGGAGCTTTTACACTGCTCACATACTATGTGGCAATCCTTACAATGTTTCATTATATCATCCGCAAACTCGAGGCATCCCTTACACAAATCATGATGTCTTCCATATTTTCGACTTTTATCATAACTCGCGTAAAGATCCCTTATATTACGGATGGGGAGATACGTTGTGCCTGACAGCCCTAAAATAAGTAAGGGTCTTGTACGGTCTCTCACACAACTTCTAAAAACATACACAGTCCTACGACGATCATCCATTCGAAATACAACTATACGAACATTCATTTCCTGCTCTACACTTCTCAGCTGTTCAGGACACATATTACAGTCAAACTGAAGCTTGCAATCTGAAGCCAGTTTAGGAGCACGCTGCACAACCGTAGGCAACCAAATTTTATGGGCCCGTGTATTTAGCACAGTAAACATATGGGCCAAGACTAATACTATAAAGCCGCAACCACGCTCGGTGTCTATATGCCGTCTGTAAATAGCCTAAGAATTGAATTTAAGTGTATAAGGTGTGGCTGTATGTCTCCCAACACGGAATACCCTGTGAATATCTATCGTGAAGTTATCCATATTGAAGGTTGTACTATTTGAGAGACCTGCATTATACGACCCATAATATAGTCTATATCTACATCGGCCAAGCGTTTGTATGATATTAATACCCAAAAATCATATACATCACGGTCATCTGAACCGAACCCAAAGGACAGCCTCGTCCTCACTTCATGACCGTCGCTGTTCTGAAGGGCAAACTCCACAATACGCTCAAATACGCGTCGCATTCAGTGCTCAGCACCATTGCTATACATGGTTCGCGGGTCGATCCTGACTACGTACCGATTTTTAGTCAGGGCTGGGGCTGGCGGTGCGCACCAGCTCGAATGTTGTACCATCCTCAACAGAACAAGAAGCTGCTGCTGTTGTGGAGGATGCGACCGGAATTGAACAGGAATAAGGGGGCACATCTTTATTTGAAGAAGGAGCTAGTGTTGGGGTGGTGTCGTAAGAAGTAGAGGGTTGGGGCTCTATTACTAGGGGTCTAACAACCGGTGCACTCCTGGCACGCTTTATACCTGACGGCGAAGGCACTTCATCATCATCATCATGTCTCCGCTTTGAATTGTCGCGTGGGGGTGGTACAGCTGGCGTTGGTGGGGGTTCGCTAGCGGTGTTGGAGCCTGTGGCCACAACTACACTGTCATCGAAATCGTCTGTAATATCGATGATGGGGACATGTTGCTGTACCTCATCCTCATTCACGGTTCTGAGGAAGAAGAGGGAAAACAAGACTGTAGAATGTAAGGAACATCACTTAAGATTTTATTATATTCTAAATGTTTCACTTAGGAGTGTGACGTGTTAGAGATGGATTCTGTAGAAAAATTCAGGTTCAAGAGCTCGTCCACATGTATTATATCTGGCCCTACAGGATGTAGTATAACTATGTTTATGCTTAAAATCATTAAAGATAAGGTGGAGATGTTCTAAAAATTTGTGTATAAAGACATTTGGTGCTATTCGACACATCAGTCAGTATTCAACGAGTACCAAGATGAGATTTTGTTCTACAAAGGTGTATATGACGTTAATTCGCTAAAGGGAAATGAACATACAGTCATTGTAATTGACGATCATGGATAAAACGTTTACCGAGACACTTACAGTGTTTTCCCACCATCTTAACATAAGCGTATTCTTCATCAACCAGGATCTATTTTTCAAAAATAGATATATGCGCGATGTGTTGTTAAATACACAATATCTAGTCTTATTCGCGTAACGTAGAGATGTGTTACAAATTGGGGTATTAGCCAATCAAATGTTCCCGAATCAGTTTAAGGATTTTTTGGAAGTTTATAAAGAAACTACAAGCCAACATTACGGATATTTGCTTTGCAACCTTCATCCGCGAAACACGTTTAGGGTGTTTCTAAGAACGAATATATTCCCAAACGAACCTGAAACGGTGTATATTCCAGAATGACAAAGAGGCTAAAGAAATACCATGAATCAATAAAAATCTATCATCGACTGCCCCGGGCATTGCAACAGATGTTTGTTGAAAATATTGACTCCGACTTTTTAAAATGCATCTGTGAAATCTGTCTTAACGTTAGAAAGTGTAATGTACCAATGAAACCCCCTTAGAAGGCTTGCCTACGCAGTTACAAGAACATAATACGCACACTAGCTCGTAAAAGTCAAATTGAAGGCAAGAAAAAACGAATTATTTTACAAAGAGAGGGTTCAGTCCTCCCCATCTTATTTTCAGTTTTGGGGCCTTTGCTGACTAGATTAACATAACGAAGAAAGTAGTCGTGATTCTACACGAGGTGTATGCTTCACTGAAAAGCTCAGAGTCTAGATACGGTTCTAGAATCCCGTAAAACAGGCTTAAAAGAATGGAAGGCGAATTGTTAGGCCTATTAAAGAGTGAAAAGTCACCTGATGAGAAAAGAATCTTATACCAAGAAGCTCTGCAGAAATTTCTTCATGAGTACGAAAATTATAAGAATCCGACAGAGATCTCAGTGGTTATTAGGCACAGCGCAGACGACGCTGAACATGGAGGCATAGGACCTGGGGTCGCGGCTAGAGATAACCAGTCAAAGAATAACGATCGACGCCACAACATATCGAGCACGTAATAAAAGGCAGTCTCCCACATATATTGAGGAATAAAGGCTTAAGTCTTTATAATCTATTGAGTGAGGACCCCATTATACAGTGGACCGATACAGGTGAGGTCATTGCTGAGGGAACAAAGGTACAGGGCTCGAATATCGTTGACATCGACATGACCTGGTGAGAAAGTGGGATAGGCCCTCACCATCAGGATAGAAGCATATTAAAGCAATTCTAAAACAAATAAATGTCCCCAAAACATTGATAGGAAATCTGAACATGTTAAAAGACTTGGAGCAAGCCTCGCATGTGCCACAACTGAGCACGCCATCACCCCCAGCGGTAGCATCTATGAAGAGGAGAAAGAAGACACCTAAAACAACAGTCAACACTCCTTCTAAAATACGCAAATGGCTAACATATTAAGAAAACATTATTATGACATTTCTAGCCCAACCTCCAACGGCGGCGTTCATAGAGTGTACAGAGGTGTTTATAATGAGGGAGTAGGGAAAAAAGATTTTGAGAGGTTTTTGCGGGAACATGTGAGAAAAAGGTTTAAAACTGCTAAGACAACAGCGGCCTCGATTGACTCTATATGGCAAGCGGATTTAACAGACATGCAAAGATATTCAGTGTATAATGGTGGCTACCGCTACATCCTAGTCATAATATATGTATTCTCTAGATATCTGTGGTTAATTCCCATGAAAAGTTAATAACCTGAAACAGTTGCTAAAGACACCAAAACGTTGATGTTGAAAGAAAACAGGATTCCAGGCTATTTTTGTACGGCCTGTATTTATAGGCCGGACTTTTCAGATCATGTTGACAGAGTTTAATATCAGTTACTACACTAGCAATTCTATACATAAGGCCTCTAGCTGAAAGAGTTCAACGTACCATAAAGGAACGCATGCATCGCTATTTCACATATAAAAACACATACATATATATAGACATTCTGGATTCGCTGGCCTCATCCTACAATCGTTCACACCACCTTGCTATTGGGAGAACACCTATCGAGATTTTAGAAAGGGGTACGCACACAGAGCGTGAGGTGAGAAAAGACACCACATCTGCGCGTTTGAAAATCGATGATTATGTTAGGCTGTCGCGTTCGGGTAATAAATTCGCGAAGGGATTTGAGCAAGGGTGGACACGTGATATTTTTAAAGTTAGGGCTATGAGATCTAAAGACGAGATAATGCTGTATTACATTGAAGGTTTGAATGGGGAATAAATTTCAGGAGGCTTTTACGGCGAGGACCTGCAGAGAGTGACATTTAATTTAGGAAAAAAAGTGTTTAAATTTGAAAAAAATTTAGCTACCAAAGGATCAGAAAAGAGAAAAATGTACCTGGTGAAATGGCTATGGTACCCAGAAAGCTTCAACACCTTTATAAAAGCTGATGCAATAATAAAGCTTAAATAGCACGTAACATGGTGCCAAACCACTTCTACGTCACACTCCCGTCCTCTTCTTCTCTGTCTGTACATCCTGGCAACAAGCTGGCCATCTTTGTAACAGAACTCCACAGTCCCATCGAATTGGGTCGTGATTCGTATGAGATTGAAATATGCGAGATTCAATTGGCTACCAAGTTTTTAAGTAGTGAAAGAAAAGAATCCATTTTTACGGATCTTAGAGACCGTGATGAGTGTGAAAAGGCAGTTGTAACTCGGGACGATACCATGCGTACCGCCCGGATTTGGGAGGCACAGTATTACACTACAGTAGTAACACTAGGCCCAGGTCATTATGGTGCGGCCGAGGATGTTGTGAGAGACTTAAACTGTAGTTTGAAAAGCTCAAATCTTACGGATGATTTAGTATACGAAATCGTGAACAAAAGGTACCCCTGCACATAATCTGACCCTAAAATCACAGGCTAACAGATATATTAAAGACAAAGGACTGTTCAAAATTATAACCTTGGGCCGATATGGAGCAACCCTCGAAAGAGATACCTTTCACGAAGCACATGACTTGTTAATGTATCAGCTGAAATTGGAGAAATCAAACAATGGCTATCCTCCCCCAGACACGTGCTATATTTACAGTATTATCGTGGAGCACCAGTTTGTTGGGGATAACCAGGCGCGTCTGCTGCGCATCGCTCACATTCCCAATCATAAAGGAAGGAGCTTGAGCAGTACATATGACAAGCTTCATTGTCAATGTCGCAACTAATCTATTAACCAATATCTCAATATATATAAGAACGATTGAGGGGAAAAGTTTTCCATTCGGTGACTGGAGCTTAACAGTGAAGCTGCACTTTCGTCACACTGTGGTTTAATGACCCGAAGGCCTTTCACAGTCTATTGAGGGGTGTGATACCAGCGCTGGAGTGGGCTCGGACCCATTTTTTCAACCATACTGCGTACGTCTGTCCCCTTGCTGAAGAGGGGTGCCAGATATCTCGGAAGGAAATCATTACAATCAGGTCTTAACACAGTAATGGCGAGGACTAAGCCTAAAGAAGCTCTAAAAAAGCACTTAACGGGCACACGGGACAAAATGATGAAAGATACAATGAGAAAAATGCGTGGTGGTGGGAAGAAGAAGAGGCCTGTCCGGAAGAAGAAGAAGAAGAAGGGGTTACCAGCGCCTAGTGTTAAACGTAAAAGGACATCAAAAAATAAATTCTAAGCCACTGAAACCTATGGTTGATCATTTTTTTAACTGATACATGCTAAGGGCATTGCTCTCATGAATCATATGCTGTTTACTACTTGCCGAGAGAGGTGGCGCTATTTCTGATTCGTCATGACCTGTTTCATCCATCCGTGTAGTTCACAATGTTGTAAATGGGAGCTGTCCCTCTTTGACATGCTCCTAACTCAAGTTTGTATTGAGCACAGTGACTTTATTACAATTAATCCGTTAAACACCATTAGCTTCCGAGTGCCCCTATAGAATTAGTGATCACCAGCTCAGGTCCTTACTTTTTTGATCCAAGCTGTGTGCACATGTACGCTAAACTACGTATAGCACATTCAGATGGAACGGATTGCGAAGACAAATACGTTGTATTTCCACAAACAAACTTTCTACACTCCATATTCAGTCAGTGAGACGTGTATTTAAACTAGGTCAACATCTCGGCAGGAACGGGGTACTATCACCTACGAGCCTATCTGGAAAATGTACTCAACTTTTCAAAAGAAGCGAAGGACACCTTTTTAACTGCCGAGGGCTATTACACTGGGGAACAAATTTCAAATTTTTGTCTATTGAATTAGATTTGACAGTTACTTCTAGGTAATTTGGGTGCGCTGAGCACGAATTTTTACTCGGTTTTGCTCTATCAGGTCCTGATTTTGCTCAACACCCCTCCTCTTTCGTCGTATTCATAAAAAGGTTTTTTTCTCAATACTCGCTGTCTTTTTGCAGTTACACATTATGCAACTAGGTTTTTATCTAGGTATTTGTACCTATTGTTATGGTATTGTTGTATTATGTATATTTTTATATGTAACACCCTAAAAATATTTTTAATTTTGTCATTTTTAACCCATTTTAATATTAGTAAATTAAGCTAAAAATATCATAGAATTCTAAAATTTTCTCGAGCGTTCCTGTTCTCTGTAGAGTATTCTAGAGGGACAACTAAAATATATAAAAGCGACTCGTTTCCAGAGTTAATCAGTCAATTCAATCAGTCAGTCAGTCAGTCAGTCAGTCAGTCAGTCAGTCAGTCAGTTGAGTTAGTTAATTAAGTTTGGGCATTAACATAATTTTGAATTGGCATATGATTTAGTGAGTAATTTTGTCATCGTGATTTAATATAGTTGATTTAATTAGACGTAATTTATATTGTACCTACTCATCCGTGTTTCTAGTTTAATTTCATAGATTGTAAGTACCTATTTCATAATAAGTACCTATTTAAACTAATTTTTGTGTTTATATTTCAGATTTTCTTAAATTTATATGAATTAAGGGCTTTAAATACCTTTACAAATTGGCAGAATAATCAAGCAATATGTCATCAAGCACTAGAAAGTTCAAATGCAAAAACAACCTGATTCCTTCTGTTATATATGTGGAAATTTTACACTTCCACATCAACGAGCAAATATAACTGACTTCGTAAAAAGAGCTTACTTAGCTTATTTTGGCATAAAACTGGGGGACCAAGATAAATCGTGGGCTCCACATAAAGCTGCACTATATGCATTGAAAGACTGCGACATTGGACGAAGGGTTCGGACTCAAAAATATCTTTTGGAGTTCCGATGGTAAGTTTATGATTTCATAAAACTACGTAATTTAATCACTAGTATACTGTAACTTACCTAAATGTAATTGTAACTTAGGTACATAAACAAAAATTTACAGAAAATGTTTATAAGAATCTCAAATATTGCATAAGGTTGAAACACATAGAAATGTTAAATGTTTGGGTGATAACTTTTGATAAAATTCATAAAACAAGTCTCTCGTCGCTTTTGTTAACGCTTTACAATTTTTTTCCATATCAGGTGTGGCGAGAGTCTACTAACCACGAGACCGATTGCTACCTTTGCTTTGTCAAGACTTCGGGCTTCACTAAGAAAAATAAACATTGTATCGAGTACCCAAATTTCGACACCGCGATACGACCTGTGCTACATTCAAATGAGATCCCCATTCCAAAATTTAAGGGTCTGCCAACTCAAGAATTAGTTGAAGATGTTCCTGAAAATATTGTTATGCACTTTGAGGAGTCAGACACCGATTTTGACCCCAGCGTATTTGAAAGTCAAAACGATCCGCAAAAGTTTAACCAGGCCGAGTTGAATGATCTTGTAAGGGATCTAAATTTGCAAAAAAAGGCTGCGGAAATTTTAGCTTCAAGACTTAAAGAGAAAAACTTGCTTACTTCAAACACATACATTTCATTTTACAGAAAAAGAGAAGAAGAACTTGTTAAATATTTAGAACAGAGGATAGTTTAGTATATTGCTGCGACATAGTTGGTTGTTAAAGAAGATGGGGGTTGAGTCTTACGATGCAAATGATTGGCGCTTGTTTTTAGACAGTTCGAAAAGAAGTCTTAAGTGTGTGTTGTTGCATAATGGCAATCTATACGGCTCGATACCGATTGGGCACTCAACAAAATTAAAAGAAAAGTATGAACATATAGAAAAGGTTTTAAATCTTATCAAATATAGGGAGCACGAGTGGATCATGTGTGTTGACTTAAAAATGGTTAATTTTCTGCTAGGACAACAAGGAGGGTATACTAAATATCCCTGCTTCCTTTGCTTATGGGACAGCAGAGCCAAGGAAGAACATTATTTCAAACAAATCTGGCCAGCACGAACATCACTTACTGTCGGAGAAAAAACGTAATTAATCCACCTTTAGTGAGCAGAGATAAAATCATATTTCCTCCTCTGCATATAAAACTAGGCCTCATTAAACAATATGTAAAAGCTTTAGATACGAACGGCGAGTGTTTCAAATACATAACTTCAAAATTTCCAAGTTTAAGTTATGAAAAAAATCAAGGCGGGAATTTTCGACGGTCCACAAATAAGAACAATGATTAAAGACAGCAATTTTCCTAATGTCATGAATGAACGCGAAAAAAATGGCTGGTTCTCATTCGTGGACTGATAGAAAACTTTTTAGGCAATTATAGGGCAGATAACTACGAAGAAATCGTAAAAAACTTTTAAGGGCTACAAAGAGTTAGGTTGCAATATGAGCATAAAAATGCATTTTTTGAATAGCCATCTTGACCAATTTCCAAGTAATTTAGGTGATGTAAGTGACGAACAAGGGGAGAGATTCCACCAAGATATCAAAATTATGGAGGAACGGTACCAAGGCCGCTGGATTCCCACATGATGGCTGATTACTGCTGGTGCTTGAAAAGAGACCTGCCATCAACAAGCAAATACGCTAGAAAGTCTTACAAAAGAAAATTTTTGCCACAGTGAAAGCTTCATATCTGTTTTTTTTATTTAAGTCATTTCTATCGTTATAATGTAATTTTACTGTAGTTTGAAACTGCTTGTATTCATGAAACTTGAAAAAAAAATTTAACACATGACTTAATTTTTTAGTCCTAATTTGAAAAATCTGGAAAATGGCACATAGGCTGTCGACAAGAATCAGGACCTGATAGAGCCAAACCGAGTTGAAATTCGTATTCAGCGCACCCAAATTACCTAGAATCAAGTGTCAGATATCATTCAATAAAATACGTGTTGCCCAGTGTTATCAAGCTGAAGATGAAAGTAGTAGAAAGGACAAAATTAAAAATTCTAAAAAGAAGATATATGAATGCTTCGGACGCATGCGTACACACTTCACATTCCACGACAAGCTGCTTGTGAATACGGTCGATATGAAAATAAAGCTCACTCGTACGAATTCTGATATCTGTTTAAATCTGGGGGCTGACCAAGAAGAGAGCGCAAAGCCCGTGGTGATTTATGTTATGGAAACATATCTTCCCGTGCGCCGAATGAAATTAAGCTTTGCTAAACAACTAGAAATTGAAAAGAATTTACTACACGCAACAGTAAAATACCCAATTAACAAAGTACAGATCAAACTATACACGGTGTCAACAGGGCTGGCATTGAAGCAGATGGAAAACGTCGCCCTTCGATCTCTACCTAAAAGATTATTAATTGGAATGCAGGAACACGTTTCTGTGGATGGAAAATATAAAAAGAACGACTTAATTTCGAAAATTTCGGCCTTAAAAATATAACCCTCTACGTCAATGGGGTCGCTTTAGGGGGTACACTAGAAACGGATTATTCAACAGAAGCCGTGTTCCCGCTTTGCTCGAGAGCTTATATTAATCTTGGACATATTACCGGTATCTGCATCGAGCTAGGATTTGGCGTAACACAGAAGGAATTCATCGAGCAAGTTGACCTTTACCCGTTTGACATCAGCCCGGACTTCTCTGCTAGTGTAAACACGCACTTAAGTCCACAGCAGAGTGGAAACATCTCAGTCAGATTGGAGTTCGCCAAGCCGCTAGACGCACCTATTAGTGTACTAGTATACCTCGAATCACAAACCCTAATAGAGATCGATAGGTTTAGAGGTACAGTCACAGACTTTTAAAATGGATGCGAATACACTCCAGAGAGTAAGGAATAGTGATCGAATCACACGCTCCAAATTTATCGGTGTGTTTGCGAAGAATGAAACGCTGAACTTTCCAGCTACGAGACTGCGGCGCACTTACTCTAAATAAGGATGTTAACGGAGGTGAAGGGGTTCATTGGATCACCGTCTATTTTAAAAATAGGGGGCGAATGTGCTATTTTAACTCACTGGGGGTTCATCCTTGGAATGACGTTATTATTGTAAAATTTCTCAAGCAATTGCACATTCCCCAAATTGTCTGGAGTCCTTACCACTTATAGGGGTACTATAGCAATACTTGCGGGATGTACGGCCTTTCATTTCTCTTGCATATGGCGCATGCGAACAAATTTACAAATTTTTTAAAATTATTCGATTTGACTCTGAACGGAATGATGAAATGGTATGAAGCCATATAAAGAATCGGTTCCCGTTTGTACGTACTCGGTGTATTGTGTGAAGTTTTACGCACACACACACACACACACACACACACACACATATATATATATATATATATATATATATATATATAAAAATGTAACTTGAGTAATTGCAACAATATTTTGTAAAATATAAAATGTCTCCAATTATGTTAGTTTGTATAGCGTTTAAGGGCGAGTCTTATGCTCTGTAGCTTATTTAAAATGTAATGGATGCTAATTCTGTAGCTATTTTAAGTTGGATATAAATATACAATGCATAAAAAAATTGATGCCAATGTCATTCCTATATGTGTAAGAAATTTTGAAGGAGATATTACATAAAATTGTGTTGTTTACAGTAAGCGCTATTATATACTTTTTTTTATAAAACACTCCATTGAAGATACATGGCTTGTTTTTCCACGGCATACACACAAAAAAGAAAACACTCATCACTTCGTCGATGATACGACAATCGCTGGGCTGAGTGTGCTGTAAAACTTGTACCTCCGTGCGTTAAATGTTTGTTAAGTTAATGATATGTTATTATATTTAAATTGTACGTGGAATATGCACTCATACATCCATATGATATTGTTTCTGAGCAACGTATTGTGATTCTTTTTATTAAATTAGTGTTTCTTTACAGGAATAACTTTTATGTACTGTAGGCTACCCAACATGGATAAGAAATATGATCTATCGCCAAAGAAGAAAGGTAGAATGCTCTCGCTGCTGACTACAACTGATTATTCTCACAGAAAAATAGCCCGAGAACTGAATGTGTCACGTGCGAGTGTTGACAGGATTGCATCAAAAGTTAAAGTTGAAGGGGATAATCCAGAGCTGACTCCAAAAACAAAGGGTAAATGTGGTCGGAAAAGGATATCTACACCTAGAGCCGACAGATGCATTGAAAAGAAACTAGTAAATAATAGGAGAAACACTACTAACAAACTTAAATTGGAGCTGGAGAAGGAAAACATCAACATTTCGACAATGACCTTAAGAAGGCGTGCCAGGGAATTTGGATTGAGTAGTCGCCGGCCAAGGCAAACGTCAAAATTGACTCCAACAATGATCAAAAAACGCTTAAAGTGGGCTAAATACTACTCAAAGTTCACTGTAGATGACTGGAAATCGGTAGGTCACAATATTTTAGTGATCTTGTATGCTTATTTTGAGTAAAATGTATTATTTTGATATTTGTATGACAAGGCACATTTCATTTTGGTTGCAATCATTTCTTTCTCTTTTCATTTCCAGGTGTGTTTCAGTGACGAATCCACATTCCTAGTCATGTCTGATAAATCACAGTGCGTTAGGCGACGTGTTGGTGAGGAATATCATCCAGACTCTGTCGTAAGTACGGTTAATCATCCAACATCTGTCATGATATGGGCACTGGGCAGTGATAAGCGGCAAAGGTACTGGACGAATTTACATTGTTGAGGGTACTATGAGGCAGGACCAATACCGAAAGGTTTTGGAAACAAGACTTATTCCACAGATCGCCGCCTGGTTTCCAAATGGTGAGCCATTCCATTTTATGCAAGATTCGGCCCCATGCCACACTGAAAAGTCAGTTAAAAGTTTTCTGGCTGCAAAGAATATTCCTCTCGTGGATTGGCCAGGAAATTCTCCGGAAATGAACCCTATCGAAAATCTATGGGAAATAGTAAAGCGTAGACTGAAAGGCGAGGAAATAACAACTCGAATACAGTTAATAGAACGAATAATTGCCGTTTGGAACCGTGATCCTGAGATACAGGCCAGCTGCAAAGCCTGTATAGAGAGTATGCCTAGACGGGTTGCTGCCTTAATTAAAGCCAAAGAAGGACTCACTAAGTACTAAATGTGTTTAATATGACTGTAGAGTGTATATAAATATATTCTGAAATGAAATAAGTGTTTAAATTAGCCAAATTTTACTATTATTAGCATTAGAAATAAACTTATACAAGAAAAACTATTTTTTATGTAGTGGCTCTAATAATTTGATCACCCTCTGTATATATATATATATAGACCGAGAGCTGTAATCAGTTTAAATCACATTTTACAAATCAGTTTTTAAATTATTATGTAAGTATTAATTATTTGTACTTACATCTCAATGGTATCCCCATCCGCTGAATCATTCTGTGCGGCTTCACAAATGTTTACCACTTGTTGCGATAAAAATAATTCGTTCCTGTCGGAAGCTGCGAAGATGAGCCTAGTGACTACAGCCCTGAAGGAAGGCAGGATAAAAATCAGTCTTTCTTATATATATATGTAATTACACCAACCCCCGGTTATTGCAATTAAAGTTTTTATATATATATATATATATATATATATAATTATGCGGGTTGCTTCTACAGAGCTTCAATTTAATATTTAGTAGAAATCCAATGACAAGGAGAAATGTAAATGCCATGAAAAGTCTTCTTTATTGCGCAACGTTTCGAGCAATACGCTCATCTTCAGGCTGTTTAATAACAATGTGAAATTAAAATCAATATTGAATGAAAAACAAACAGAAATTTCTATAACCTATTCGTAAAGACAAATTTTAAAAGACTGAGAAAAGAGGGTTAAGTTCTAAGTTATACAGATTTACATATCAAAATTAAGAAGTTATTTTTAAATACATGTAGTAAATGTGAAATTAATACACTGGAAAAATTACCAATAGTACACTGGAACAATGGAGCTATCTACCTTACACAGCAGTATCCGAGGCCGACTAATTTGAGCAGAGGAGACGGGAATGAAAGATGGCGAGGGAGATAGGGGAAGGAGGGATTATAAGGAATTGGGGAAGGAGGAGGGATCATAGCAGATTGAGAGGGACGGACGATGAGTCAACATTCAGACTAGGGGACAATGCTTTAATGAAAAGGGATTCTAAAATTCTTAGTGAGTTGGGACAAGTATTACAACCAAGAATTTTAAAATTGTCTAAAGTGACATCAATTTTGCATTTGATGCTATGTTCACGAATGCTGGAGGCTTCCTTAGTTTTTAAAATTTTACCTGTTCGGCCACTTATTCCCATATGCGAATAAAATCTAGCCCTGAGAGAGCGAACAGTGCTGCCGATGTAATTCCCAAGGAGACACCTAGGGCAGGTAAATAAATATACAACACCGCTACGCAACGAGTCAGGGGTTCGATCCTTCGCTGAGAAAAAGCTACCTAAAGACGTTTTATTAATAAATATGATGCGGAAATCAGTATGATAAAAAAATTTCCTTAACAATTTTGTAAATTTAAGCTTAAATTCCTTATTCAAGGGACCCATTTCAGGTACCAAGAAATATTTTATATCCTTCGGCACTGTAATACATGGAAGTTGAGGGCTATAAACATTATTTAAGAAGGATCTAATTAGTTGTCTACATATTGAACAGGAAAACTATTATTAGTAAAGTATGATCTTAGATTATTAAATTCATCATTAAGTAAGGTAAAATTAGAGGTCAAATTATATCCTCTGAACAGGAGAGTTTTAATACAAGACATCTTATAGTTGAAATCAGTAAAACTAAAAAAATTCATGCCCAAACCAGTGAAAGTGGGTTTCCTATAAACTGATGTAGTAATAGAATCACACCGTTTTCGAAATTAAAAGATCTAAGAAGGGGAGGGAGCCATTTTGCTCAGTTTCCATTGTATACGTTATATTGGGGTGCAAAGAATTTAGGAAGTTAAAGAATTGTTGCGCTTGTACCGCATTATCAAAGACTGCTATCGAATCATCAACGAAGCGTCGATAGAAAATTGGCTTGAGATGAGTGGGAGATTGTCTAAAAATTACACTTTCTAAATGAGTCATAAAAAAGTCAGCTGCTAACGGTCCGACTGGTGATCCCATCCCTACCCCATCAATTTGTTGGTAAACCTTATTGTTGAAAGTGAAATAGCATTGTTTGAAGACCAATTCTAAAAGTTCCTTCAAATGAGACAATGAAAAACCATGAAAATTATCAACTGAGCTAAAAACCCTATCTAAAATAATGGCAATAGTTTCAGATACAGGTACATTTGTGAAAAGTGACTTTACATCAAAACTGACAAAAAACTTTTTTGAATCGAAGTTTTTACCCAGGAGTTCTTTTTGGAATTCAAACGAGTTATTTATAGTGTAAACATTTTTCGCAAAGGGGGACAGGAGACGAACAACAAATTTTGCCAATTGAAAGGTGGGTAAGTTATACGAAGCTAAAATAGGACGGAGAGGTGTTCCAGCTTTATGGATTTTAGGCAGACAGTATAATTGAGCAAGATTAGCACCAGATGCGAACAACTGAGAGTAAGTATCATTTTTTATTATCTTTAAGGACTTTAGTCGTGACAGAAATCTATTAACCTGGTCTTCTAACCTTACAATGACTTTATTTACAGGTTCTAGAATTTGTTTGAATTTAGTAAGATCACTTAGGATTTCATTAGTTTTGTTTATGTAGTCCGATTTATTCAAAATAACCACTCCGTTACCCTTGTCTCCTGTCCCCCTTTGCGAAAAATGTTTACACTATAAATAACTCGTTTGAATTCCAAAAAGAACTCCTGGGTAAAAACTTCGATTCAAAAAAGTTTTTTGTCAGTTTTGATGTAAAGTCACTTTTCACAAATGTACCTGTATCTGAAACTATTGCCATTATTTTAGATAGGGTTTTTAGCTCAGTTGATAATTTTCATGGTTTTTCATTGTCTCATTTGAAGGAACTTTTAGAATTGGTCTTCAAACAATGCTATTTCACTTTCAACAATAAGGTTTACCAACAAATTGATGGGGTAGGGATGGGATCACCAGTCGGACCGTTAGCAGCTGACTTTTTATGACTCATTTAGAAAGTGTAATTTTTAGACAATCTCCCACTCATCTCAAGCCAATTTTCTATCGACGCTTCGTTGATGATTCGATAGCAGTCTTTGATAATGCGGTACAAGCGCAACAATTCTTTAACTTCCTAAATTCTTTGCACCCCAATATAACGTATACAATGGAAACTGAGCAAAATGGCTCCCTCCCCTTCTTAGATCTTTTAATTTCGAAAAACGGTGATTCTATTACTACATCAGTTTATAGGAAACCCACTTTCACTGGTTTGGGCATGAATTTTTTTAGTTTTACTGATTTCAACTATAAGATGTCTTGTATTAAAACTCTCCTGTTCAGAGGATATAATTTGACCTCTAATTTTACCTTACTTAATGATGAATTTAATAATCTAAGATCATACTTTACTAATAATAGTTTTCCTGTTCAATATGTAGACAAACTAATTAGATCCTTCTTAAATAATGTTTATAGCCCTCAACTTCCATGTATTACAGTGCCGAAGGATATAAAATATTTCTTGGTACCTGAAATGGGTCCCTTGAATAAGGAATTTAAGCTTAAATTTACAAAATTGTTAAGGAAATTTTTTTATCATACTGATTTCCGCATCATATTTATTAATAAAACGTCTTTAGGTAGCTTTTTCTCAGCGAAGGATCGAACCCCTGACTCGTTGCGTAGCGGTGTGTTATATTTATTTACCTGCCCTAGGTGTCTCCTTGGGAATTACATCGGCAGCACTGTTCGCTCTCTCAGGGCTAGATTTTATTCGCATATGGGAATAAGTGGCCGAACAGGTAAAATTTTAAAAACTAAGGAAGCCTCCAGCATTCGTGAACATAGCATCAAATGCAAAATTGATGTCACTTTAGACAATTTTAAAATTCTTGGTTGTAATACTTGTCCCAACTCACTAAGAATTTTAGAATCCCTTTTCATTAAAGCATTGTCCCCTAGTCTGAATGTTGACTCATCGTCCGTCCCTCTCAATCTGCTATGATCCCTCCTCCTTCCCCAATTCCTTATAATCCCTCCTTCCCCTATCTCCCTCGCCATCTTTCATTCCCGTCTCCTCTGCTCAAATTAGTCGGCCTCGGATACTGCTGTGTAAGGTAGATAGCTCCATTGTTCCAGTGTACTATTGGTAATTTTTCCAGTGTATTAATTTCACATTTACTACATGTATTTAAAAATAACTTCTTAATTTTGATATGTAAATCTGTATAACTTAGAACTTAACCCTCTTTTCTCAGTCTTTTAAAATTTGTCTTTACGAATAGGTTATAGAAATTTCTGTTTGTTTTTCATTCAATATTGATTTTAATTTCACATTGTTATTAAACAGCCTGAAGATGAGCGTATTGCTCGAAACGTTGCGCAATAAAGAAGACTTTTCATGGCATTTACATTTCTCCTTGTCATTGGATTTCTACTAAATATATATATATATATATATATATGTGTGTGTTTGTGTGTGTGTGTGTGTGTGCATGGCTTACACAAGATCTCCAACTTCAAACACCTGTGGTGAAGAATAGAGTTCTGTTTGACTGTTTGTACTCATGATGGCTAGTAATGCGTGGTAATTCAATGGAAAATATCAGCTAATATGGTGCCGAGCTGAAAATGCCCCATTTATATAAGCGGCGCGTATTTTATGTAGAGGTCTGAAATTTTTATGATGGCTTATCAATAGATTGAGGTAAAAGTTATATAAATGTTGGAAGTGTGAACTGCATATTTTTGAAGTTATTGATGTTCAAATCTCAAGGCGTTTTTTTGGGGCCACCCGATATAAGAGTGTGTGTGTGTGTGTGTGTGTGTGTGTGTGTGTGTGTGTGTGGAGTGTTTAGTTGGCACTATAATAATAATGATATTGATAATAATAATGTTGATTCTCAGATTGAGTTTCCTCCCTTAATTAAACAAAACAAATGTTTTCTGAATGAGACAAAATATAAGTTGGTTGTTTGAATACAAGTTCAGTGAAATAAATAAGTGTGCACTTGAACTAATGACTTAAATATAATAATAACTTCAATACTAACAACACGCGAGATAATGATCAGTCTTTAAATAAAGTTCGGTGAATGACACCAGTTCAAAATGAGCCTGCACACTGATGTTTACATGATGGTAGCTTTCGTGTTACTGGTTCTTCGAAGAGAGGAGAGGGTATTGTCAAGTGGAAAACGTCTGCTAAATCTCTTCTAAGCCCTTAATCACACGCTCGGAGCATGCTTTACGATATAAAAACAATTATGAAATCAATCCAAAGCGCACCGACAAACTTTGGCGATGTCATTCGCCGTTACATGTTTGTCTCCAACGAAAACACCACGCTTCCGTCCCAAGGGACTTTGGCTCTGAGAATCAAACATTCTCTTGTTCTCACGATGAAACGCTTATGACTCATGTGAGAATGGATTCCTTCGTATATAAGGAGGGATCCAGCCATTCAAGATTTAGATTCCAAGATACGAGATTCATATCTTGGTCTCCGCGGGTGACGGGTTGCGAGTCGCCTCGTATGCATTAGTTTTGCTTCAAGACGATTTAGAACGGCCTGAAGAAGGGCTTAGAAGGAATCGTTCAATTATTAAAGCGCGGTGGCGAGGGAGCGCGATACCCCGCATTGATTTATTTTACGACGGTACCTAGAACGGGCACGAGGGAAGTGTTTCAAGAAGACGGGCCGTCGGTTTTTTTATCTTAAAGTAACGTAATTACATACCCTCGGTGAAAGGTGAATTTCACTTCAATTAGATATAAGTTTTTATCGGAATATTGGAATTGAGGATCTCACAGAAAGAAACGCCAGCAGACCCAATTCATTTATTTCTCAGTGACCTTAATTGTCACTCATAGACTTAAGAACAATTCAACTAAAATAACCAGATGAACTTACCTTATAATCTGACCTTGTAAACTCATGAGTAGTATAGTGTCAAAAAGAGAGTGCAAGTTGCAAGTTGCAATTGCCTAATATTACGTAATGTTGCAAGATTGCCGTCCCCATCCACCTTTGTTGCAATGCACCCCCACCCCCTTTGTTGCAAGAGTGCCACCCCCACCCACCTTTGGTGCGAACCACCCCAACCCCATTTGTTGCTAAGCCCGGCCCCCCTCGTTGCCAAGGCAACCCCTTTGTTGCCAGACCCGAAATGGGACTGCAAGGGGTATGCAACCTGGATTTCTACCCCAAGCTGAACCACCCAAAGGAGAGTGCCAACCTTTGTTGCCAACCCCAAAATGGGATTGCATTGGGTATTAGGGTGTGTCAATTTTGGGGGTGAAATGACTAAATTGAAAATCATGTGATTTGGTAGCAACTTAATGTAGTTATTTGGCATACAAAATAATATCCTTGCTTCAGAAACAATAAAAAATAACTCCTACCTACATTAATTTTAATTCAAAAATTCCATTTTTTCATAAATTCGTAACAAAATAACAAATGTGCGCAAACATCCTATCAACATTTAAAGTGGCAATAAGATATCATTCAGAGTCTTTATTTGAAAGTAACCAATGCAGTCATGTCCTTTTTGCTGCGGTTCCTTGACATCAGCATTCGGCTTGCTACTTGCGCTTTGATGTAGACTTCTCGCCTCTCGTGACTGTAAACTTGACTAACTGCTTCTGTGACCATTTTCACACATCTCTCCACACTCTGAGTGTGAGAAGGCCACTTTGGCACTTGCATTGGGGCCTCTTTAAGTTGTGTTAAATCTTTGTTTGTTATACATGTTGTCAGTGGTGGCTCCAAAACTTCCGAACTCAAGTCAACTAATTTTGACAATTTCGTGGCATTGACGTTTATCGGAGGTACCTTCCTTGTCTGAACAGAGCAGTCTCCCAGCTGGTCATCATCTAGTGATGTTCCTCTAAGCTTTAGAATGATTTCCACAGCCTCAGTTCGCTCTTTGGTAGATTGGCTGCAGAGCATTGCTTGCAAAACTGCTTCTGGCCTAGCATACCAAGCGGACCTTCTCACCACAGGTAACACGATGTCCACCACTACTTTCCTTTGGGTTCTCAGTAGCTGTAATTGAAACAAGATGTGGTTGGGCCCCTCCATCCACATTGGATTAAGTTTTACATTGAACCAGTGAGGAAGATAAAACCCAATAATAAATTCAACAATCAACCTCAAATTCTGTAGCATTTTGCCCTTCAGTGCATGTTTGGAAACCCAAATCCTGCAGAAACGAGTCGCTGTAGTTAACTGTGACTTACGGGTCCAATCTCCAAGAGAGTCAGATTTTTAGGCAACTCTCCTGATCTGATTGCTTGAACAATACGATAAGCGTAAGATTGATCCGTGCTGAGGTCTTTGATAACTTCTTCAGACAACACTAGAAGGGGAGGGCCTACTTCGACCTTTGGAAATTTTGTATTTATTTCTAATTCCGTTGCTTCATCTAGCATGTTGCCAAGGGGGCCTGACCACTTGTTGTTGTTCTTCGTAGGACCATCATGTTCCTGGATGAGACGACGAAGAGGTAGTTCCCCTGTGTGCAAATCACATACAATCCAAACAAGCCTTCTTCCAAGTTTTTTCTCTAAATGCGTCATAACACCACACTGCCATCCAGTGTTCACCGCAGTTGAGTCTCCACCAACGGCCTGCAGTGAACTGTCAAGTCTTCTTTCTTGAAGCCAACATATTATTTGATCAGCAATTACCTCTGCATGTTTCTTGCCTTCTACTTCTGCTTCAGGAACAAAGTGAAACAAATAGCGGCCACCAGGTTCGGAACACACAGAGTAGTGTTCTTCTTTGATGAGACCGGGAAACTTTCTGTCCATTCCCTCTACATCTAGGAGAACTTTTGCTTTTGTGTCATCTCTTCTTCCATCAAACAAAAGGCAAGAGAGACCTTCCTCCTTCAAATCTTTTTCATGCTGATCAGATATTTCCTTCATTATTTTTTCTTGTGCTCTTCTTATCTTATTATGATCTATCACTAAGGATGTATCCTCTCGGCTGATGAGGTCTGCATCTATCTAAGCGGCAGTGGCAATCTCTGCAGTCTCTCGTAGCCCCGTATGGTGGCGAATACTGGCAAGGGCAATGTTTGAGATGTCTTTAGTGTTGTATTTCATTCTCTTCGGCGAAGGTTCAGATGGCATTTTGGAGCTATCATCTAATGTTGCTTCTTTCTGTTCATCTGAAGAGCTTTCAAAGAAGTGAGAAACCTCTTGATAGAGCTCTTCATCTCTTTGGGTGGCTTCTTCACTCTTCTTTTTCTTCCTTTCTTCCCTCTCTCGGATTTTCTCTTTTTTCTTCGCAATAACAATCTGTTTTTTGGTTTCTGAATAATCTGCCGAACCAATCTGCATACTTCCTTGGCCTCCTGCCTTTGTTCTCTGCGCCTTTATGAAAGCCAGCTCCAAAACAGGGATCTTCTTCTCACGAGGACAGCGACAATCAATGTGAGGGTGAGGTTCTCTTCTGCATGAGGGAGAACAATTGGCTTCAGAACACAACTCTATGGGACACTGGCAGTTCAAAATGTCAAGAAGAGTATCAAGTGTGTGCAGAAATTTATTTTTCGTTGCTAGTTTTCCTTTACCAAGTGATGTCTCAACTGCTTTGTGCCACAGCTTTGTTAATTTTAGCTCAATAGTTCTATACTGATTGAGTACAGGTGGTTTGAATAGCACATTAGCTTTTTTCCACTGATGCAGAAGAAGGGGAATCATGTCTCTTATGAGCTCTTTCTCTGTGTAGTTCCTTCTATCCTTTGTATTTTGTTCACGAAGGAGTAACCCTAGTCTCAGCTTGTCTCGCACTGTTGGTAGTTCTGATACGGGAAGCTCCTTGTCTGTACCGACTAACAGGCTCAAGTGGCATGACGACTGACCTCTTGTCTTCAATTTTGGCATCTTAGGAATATCTGAAAAGAAAGAAAAACATTTAAGTATTTTATATCATTTACGATGTTTCAAAGTTTAGTCATTCGATGTTCTAAAATTCAATAAAAAAATATTTCATGGGATTACAACATAATTAGACAGAATAATATGATAATAATAAATAATTGTAATAATCACTAATCCATACTTACAGTTAAACTGTAGTATTCGTCTAGTAGAATAACTATGAAGTAGGTACAAGAGCAATAACAGCAAACCACCGTCTATGACATCTAAGAGGCAACTGAGGACTAAGAGTGAGGGACAGTTCTATTCATGTTTTGACTTGTTCATTGTACAACAACTATATGACCTTGAAAACACTCCATATGCGATCAGTGGGATAATTCTGTGACAGATGAATAGTTAATCAATTTATGTCCTATTATTTAGTAAAAGAGTCAATTTCTGAAACTTTAAGGTAAAATTGATGTACGTAAGAGTTATTTTATTTCATTTTGGTTGGCCAATTTCAAGTTTTGACATGAAAAGACACTATATTTTCACTACGAAAATTGATTTGAAAAAAGTTGACAAAATTGACACACCCTATTGGGTATGCAACTTGGAGGGGGAGTTCTCCCCCAAGCTGAACCCCCCAAAGGGGCATGCCTAACCTAAGGGAGCCTCTTTGGGGAGGAAGGGGTTACCTCACCCCCAAAAGAGCAGAAAGAGATAGCAACAGAGGAAGAGAGAAAGGAAGAGGAGATCCTTCATCCGACAGCTGTCGGACGCATATGGCTCCGTTGTCCAGCACCCGGCCTCTTATAGTGCCCCTATTCAGCCAGTTGGCAGAGTTGCCAGATAGCGCCAGATAGCTTGAAATATTTATTTCTTCTATATATTATTCAGTCAGTCGGCTGCTGAGTTGCCAGAGAACGCCATATATTTAATTATTATTCAGACAGTTGACTGCTGAGTTGCCAGATTCGTTATTTATTTTAAATAAGCTTATGTTACAGTTGGCTGATCTGTCAGCCTCGTTACTTATCTATTCAATTACTCTGTTTTAGAAAATGATATAAACGTGTTCAAGGAATAAATAAAACACCATTACAACGTTCTGTTTATTAATTAATGGATATACAGTAGGATATATATATACATGAACATATAATAGAACGGGGAATATATAATCATGCTAATCATAGTATTAACCAAATATTAGAAAATATATATTTATATTAATTATATATAGTCGTACAAAACATGGAAAATATATAATCATACAAAGCACAGTATTAACCAAATATTAGAAAAATATATATTTATATTAATTATATATAGTCGAACAAAACATGGAAAATATATAATCATACAAAGCACAGTATTAATCAAATATTAGAAAATTATATATATTAATTATATATAGTCGTACAAAACATGGAAAATATATAATCATACAAAGCACAGTATTAATCAAATATTAGAAAAATATAGTCATATTATCAAGTTATATTATCAAATATTATTTCAAGTATTTATATTTAAAAATTAATAATTATAAATTGTACAAAACATAGTATTAACCAAAATTAGAAAAATATATATTTATATTAATTAATATATTTGTACAAAACGTAGTATTAGCAAAATATTACAGTAAAAATATATATATTGTCTTTACGTTCTACGGTACAAAACGGTAAATTCAATGCTGATTGATGCTACATCAACATCGGCATTACTCTGCACGATGTGGTAAAACCGCTCAAGCATTACCTCGCCGCTTAACCGATACGGCGGTTTATATTCGATGTAAATGGCTTTCATATCATTCAACACTATTTTTGTACCCACTTTACACTCGGCAGGTAAGTTGTCTTTGAGCGCAAATAGAACGCAATCAAAAGCACGCTCAAAAACGTCATCGTTAACTATGTCATTAAATACAAGCTTATAATCATGCCTTTCCAATCGAGGGTTTTTTCTTAACGTACCGAACTTTTCAATCGTGAACTCTTCTTCACCCGGCATAGCAGCAATTGAAATAATCTTCTAAGTCGTAACGGCAGCTATCTACTATATAGAGGTACAGTTCTTCAGGGTGAACAGTGTAGGCGAGCTCAGCTCTGTACCTCTCAAGCGTTTTGTACCAAAGCTCGGGATATTTCGAAGAGTCTAAGCCTTTTAAATATGCATCCAGAGCTAGTCCGTTCTCTCCCTGCTCATTCCTACATTCAACAAATCCGTCGATCAGAGCGGTGTAAACGTATTCAAGTATTGTGTCAAAGTAAATCATGTCTGAGATACGTATCTAATATAGGCTTCAGCTTACGGAATCCAACGATCTCAAACATTCTGTCGAGGATGAAACGGTTTCGTGTAGGAACAAGAACGCCATTATCTGCAGTGTTCTTCCACATCAGTCGTATATCAACGCATGGTTGATTGTTATTTACACTGAATGTACAAACAACGGTATATGAGGAGGCTTCACTAATCACCTCTCTTATTATACCTACGTCAGCTGGTATTTTATAGCGGTCCTCAGCCCACCTCTCAACTACCATGAAGATTTTATGCATCTCCTCAAGATTTAAATAAATAACGTTGCGTTTGCTCGCAGGTCTACTGTTCGTTTCAAGCACACACTTAATGGTGCCGGTTTCCCGCCTGAACACACGCAACGACTTCGTCACGGAGACGTCGTACGAGGCGTTGAGAACGCTTCTCAAAGGGATTTCCATCGTATTCACACAGCTCGAGATGACTACGGCACAACCACTCGGAGCAAGCTCTGAGAAGACTATGACCCGCGTGAGGCACGCAGGTAGTCAGGAGCGGTTCGATGGGCGGGTGACTCACCCTGATGATACGTGAATGGGTTTGTTCGAACCCGTATGATCCGTGAGGTGCGAGTCGAACCATAATCTAATGAAACCTGTGCGGCGCTAACCCAACATGAATTGTTGTACCCCATTATACTGGGTAGGTGTTTTGAGAAATTTTACGATACAATAATTAATTTCGGTTTTAACGTTTTATCACTACCACTCCCCCGAATACGCACCAGACAGTTTCCCTCAGGGTAAATTTCACGAGCTAAACACATTTTATAATGTTTTATCTCTCCTAAAAATCTTCACACTGCGGGGCGCTGTTAGAGAGAAACATATGTTGATATTTAGGCTTTTTATTTAACAGGCGATACTCATCTCTAAAATCTGTTAAAAACTCACATGACCCTTTAGCCACAACCTCGCTACAAACCTCATCATGATATATAATAATGTAGTGGTAAAAATACTTAAGATTGTCCATGATAACGAGATTCACATTTTCAGTCGTCGGGTATGAGTAATCGACATGGTGTAGCATGATATAATACCGTTTATCACACCATTCATCCACAAGGCTCACTACCCATAACTGTTGTTTAGCTTCTGAGCGTGCCGCTTCTTCTACCACGCGGTGCACGTGTGCCTTTATAAAGCTTAGTTCTACAACACACTTCAGTACATCGTCTGTACTGCGAAATCCTACAATCCCTTCGCCAGAATATCCGTAGAGTATTTGAATAGCCTGACCCTTCGCACGATTCAATGCATCCTTAAAAGAGTCAAAGGAGGCGGGGATAGGGAGTTTTTCAGTATTCACTACATCTACGCCCTTTACTGAATACCACTTCATAAATGTTGAGCACGGGATATTAAAGGTGGCCATTTTCTTCTACGCGGGAGAGAATACACGTCTGAGCTCAAGGGTATACAATTTAGGGTGGATCGATTTTACATTTTTTTCGATTTCCATATTCTAATAGAGACAAAAACTTGCGCAGGCATGAGAAAATAGCCTCTGCAAAATTTTAGCTTAATAGGTAATCATCTTCTGCCCCCGGCAGAGCGATGAAAATCATATTTTAGTAGTCAAAAACGTATTTTTAAACCCTAGCCTAGAGTCATAAAATTTTGCGTGTGTTATTTCATGCCTAAGCAACGATATAAATGCTATGGGAAATATATAAATGCATTATTTAAGACAAAGAGCCGATCTGAAAATATGTATAATATACATATTTTCAGATCGGCTCTTTGTCTTAAATAATGCATTTATATATTTCCCATAGCATTTATATCGTTGCTTAGGCATGAAATAACAAACACGCAAAATTTTATGACTCTAGGCTAGGGTTTAAAAATACGTTTTTGACTACTAAAATATGATTTTCATCGCTCTGCCGGGGGCAGACGTTGATTACCTATTAAGCTAAAGTTTTGCAGAGGCTATTTTCTCATGCATGCGCAAGTTTTTGTCTCTATTAGAATAGGGAAATCGAAAAAAATGTAAAATCGATCCACCCTAGACTATACATAGGTCAACTGAGAACGCGGGGACAGAGGCCTGCTCAGGCTACGGGATGAATCACGTCCCCGGTCCTACAGTGGGTGGGGCTTAACTTTACTGTGCATACGCACGCACGCAAAGTGAAACACAAGTTGAAGCACGATTTATTTAATAAACGAAATAATCAACATGTATATATTTACAAATACGTGCAACAAATAAGTTAACAATAGGCACATCAAAGATTGTTCTCAGTACATATATATTTACAAATATGTGTGATGAATAAGTTAGCAATAGACCCATCAAAGTTTATGGTAACCAAAGGGTACGGTATCATAAGTACCAGGTAACTGGTAACGTTTCCTATAGGTGTTACGGCACACCTTTGTACCCCTAAGTTCCTTCACGCCCCCCAGCTTCTGCGCCCGAAAATTGTGGGTGCCTACAATTAGTTGGGGAGGTCGTTCGCCCTCATCATCGTCCAAACACACTAGATCCTTCAGCGAATCAAAGTTAACGACCCTCCGATTCGCTTGGTTAAGCGTGATACCCTTTGCCTTCACGATATATTTCGTTTCATTCCCTATCCTTACCCGTATCCCATAAGTTTTAGGTCCTGTCGAGACAAAAGAATCGGCGTATGCATTGTCCCCATACTCATCCTTGATCTCATCAGTGAGCTCGCCGAGAAATTCACCAATAGCAGGCATGTATTCAGCCTCCCTCGCTGTGAATATCACGCTATCTGTATCGGCATACAAGACTCTCTGCCCAAGAGAATGCAATAGACCCCAAAGTTTGATGCTGGCGTAGGCTGTTGTGAAGCTGGCTACAGGAATGTTTGTAACCCTTGAGGTATCTGTGGCCAATTCAGTGTTGTTGTACTTTATTATGTAAGTATTACCTACATTCACGATTTCCATGACCTCTTTATCGGGGGCGTTGACATAATCCCAGACTTCGCTATAGCTTTGTGCCAAATAAACGTTCCCCTTGCCAGTATTCTATGCAAATTTTCCCCATAGACTGTTTAGACACAACTTTGCACTAAAGCGCTTGCCAGGATTCTTTGTAATTTGGGCACGATCAAGTTGTATACCTTCGTGGTCGCGGTAACGTTGAATATAGGCAGACTTTTCATCTTCGGTGTCAACTCCTCGCGGATACCGTGAGGCCTCAACCTTATCCTTAAAAAATGCGTTTATATACGGTGTGAAAAGGTTGGGTAGCTTCTGAAACCTCCACACCTCATGTATCTTCAGTATTCTATACCCATGGCGTACGGCTAGAGCCAGCTCAGGACTTGTATATACGCCTCTGATCTTACGCTGATGGGGTATATGGCTACAATTATCGTTATTCTCTTCCGTACACTTCACGCACAGGGGAAACATGAGCTTGTGGGCGATGACGACGGGTAAGATCGGCATCCATAAATCGCGAGGGGGGAGCACGTCCACGAAAGAGAGCCCAAAGTAGCGATCATTCAAATTTCTTGAAAATTCGTTGATGGAGGGCAGGTTAGGCCCCACCAGTTTCTCAGGCGCGCCCACGGGGTACGGGTTGTTCTTCATCACGTATGGGTATAAAGAACAGAAATCGTAGTAGTGAAGTTTCACACCCTCCGTAGATGGAAAGCATAGCTTGAAGGGATTTGTACGCCCACCGAACAAGCTATCACCGCATTTAAGAGAATCCAGTACCATTGAACGCTTGATCGTGTTTATTTCCTCAAGGTACACCTCGTCTGTCTCCATCCGTACATCATATTCATGCTCCAACAAGACTTTGTGAGTGAACTGGGACCCTATAAGTTGATCGCGGGTGCCGGTCCATGCAAGAGAGTCGGCAGGAGATCTACCGTGGATATCTCCGGCGATTCCGCACTCAGAACGGGGGCATCCATGCCATCAGCATCCGTTAAAGGAGTACGCAGTCTTCACACCAGTGACACGGTTTTCACTTAGCCCATCAACCCAAAAAACACGACCATTAATCCTAATGGTTCTTCACCCGTGTTGCGGGCGTGCTTTATGTATACACCTGTCGTCTGCTGCTGTAGGTGTATGAGCCAGTAAATAGTCTTGTGGCCGTAACTGCGGGGGTTGTTTCTGTGAATAATGGCTAAGGAGGCTTTAGGCATGATGGATTGATGGTGGTTGCGACTTGCAACGGATCGCATTTGAAACGGCCTATGTACATCCTTCTAAAGGCTTGGAAACATACTCTAAGCACTCGTACATCATTCACGCAACAACGTTCACATTCATCAGCTATATTATAAGGATGACGTTCTTTAAAACTGCTGTATATCGATCAAAGTCTTCACGTTCATCTACACTCATACAATCATAGTTAAAATAATGTTTGGGTGGAGGTAACCGCACGTAATTTAAAGTCTCGCTAGTGAGGAAAGTGTAAGGGAAGTATCCTTTTGGTACTTCAGCTGCTACCCACATCACCTTGGGTAGCTTTGCTAATTTACAAGGTGTGAATAATAAAGTGTCTTTTATATTATAAGGATGACGTTCTTTAAAACTGCTGTAGTATCGATCAAAGTCTTCACGTTCATCTACACTCATACAATCATAGTTAAAATAATGTTTGGGTGGAGGTAGCCGCACGTAATTTAAAGTCTCGCTAGTGAGGAATGTAAGGGAAGTATCCTTTTGTACTTCAGCTGCTACCCCATCACCTTGGTAGCTTTGCTAATTTACAAGGTGTGAATAATAAAGTGTCTTTAAATTGTACATTACCTCTTATCTGCATCTGTATAAGTTTGTTTCCTCTTTTCAAGGGATCGCCTATAAATATCTCAGATGACTTGTGCTCAAGCAGTTCCTTATAAAGGAACTGCGTGTCAAACTTTGCCCCGTTATGGGCGAGAATATACACAGTCATTTTTTTTAACTTGTCGGCTAACTTGACAATATAGGACACAAATAGTTTCACAGGACTATCGTGGACATTCGTTTTAAAAACGTTTGTCCGTTTACCACATTTGGGGCACTCATCACACTCGATCCATACACTCATCGCAGATAGTCTGGCTCACAAGTAAATGTGGAATTACCTCTTTGGTTTCAGCATTCGTGTATGTTTCTATATCGTAGTATACAGTTATACAGGGTTTGTTTTTAGGCTTGGCGTCTTTCATATAACATACATGCTTTACCCATCCGCCTTATACCACCTGGCATGTAGGACAGTGAATTTCGTCACATTTGTGCTTGAAATTTCCGCTACCATTCAAGGTGTGAAACATACCACATTCACAGATTCTCATTTTCCTGCACGTGCCAATTGATTTATGGAGATCAAAACAGCTATTATTGAAAAATGTGCGTCTACACACATTACAGTCCCTCTTCTCAGCTTCAACTACACGGCTTTCACATTTGGGCTTTTACACTGTTCACACCATGTGACAATCTTTACAATGTTTCACTATATCATCCGCAAACTCGAGGACCCCTTACACAAATCATGATGTCGCCCATATTTTCGACTTTTATCATAACTCGCGTAAAGCACCTTATATTACGGATGGGGAGATACGTTGTACCTGACAGTCCTAAAATAAGTAGGGGTCTTGTACGATCTCTCACACTGCTTTTAAAAACATACACAGTCCTACGACGATCATCCAGAAATACAACTATACGACATTCATTTCCTGTTCTACCCTTCTCAGCTCTTCAGGCCCATATTACAGTCAAATTCAAGTTCACAGTCTACAGCTAGTTTACGGGCACGCTCCACGATCGTAGGCAACCAAATTTTTGGGTCCGTGTATTTTGTACAGTAAACATACGAGCTAAGACTACTGCTATAAAGCCGCAACCACGATCGACGTTTATATGCCTTCTAAAAATAGCCTGAGAATTGAAGTTAAGAGTGTAGGGTGTGGCACTATGACCCGCAACACGGAATACACGGTCAATATTTACCGTGAAGTTGTCCATATTGAATGCTATACTACTTTGGGCGGCTTGCATTATACGCTAATATATATTCTACATCTTCAGCAGCCAAACGTCTAAATGGCACTACCACCCAAAAATCATCTACATCGTTATCATCTGAGCCGAACCGAAGGACAGACTCGTCCTGACTTCACGCTCGTCGCGGTTCTGAAGGGCAAACTCTACAATGCGCTCTACAACGCGACGTAGCCCGCGCTCAATTCCATTGCTATACAGGGATCTAGGGTCAACCCTGACTATATACCGATTTCTAGTCAAGGCTGGGGTCGGGGTTGCGGAGCGCACCAACTCAAACGTTATATCATCCTCAACAGAACGAGTCACCGCTGAGGAGGATGGACAAGCGCCTATATTGGATGATGTGGGGTTGGCCGCGTAAGACGTTGAGGGCTGGGGGTCTATTACAGCAGACTCTACAGAACGGGTGGGGGCTGTGGAGGATGTACAAGGGGCTGAAGAAGCTGATGTAGGGTTGGTAGCGTAAGACGTTGAGGGCTGGGGTTCTACGCGGTTGTCAACAACCGGCGCGTATTTCGCGCGCTTTATACCTGACGTGGAGGACTCTTCATCGTGTCTCCGCTTTGAACGTGCTAACGTCGCGGTGAGGGTTCATCGGGGGTACGGGCACTGTAGATGCACGGTCAATGGCTTCGTCCGTGATGTCGATGATGGGGGCTGTACATCGTCGTCATTCACGGTTCTGTGGAAGAAGAAAACAAAATATAAGGAGCAGAACTCGTTATTTGTGATATTCTGTAAATGAGTCACTTAGGGGTGTGACGTGTTAGAAATGGATGCTGTAGAAAAATTCAGATTCACGAGCCCATCCACATGTATTATATCTGGACCGACAGGATGTGGTAAAACGGTGTTTATGCTTAAAATTATTAAAGAAAAGGGTGAAATGTTCTCAAAATTTGTGCATAAAGTTATATGGTGCTATTCGACATACCAATCAGTGTTCAACGAGTACCAAGATGATGTTTGTTCCACAAGGGGGTCTATGACGTTAATTCTAAAGGGAAATGAACATACAGTCATCGTAATTGACGACCTCATGTTGGAGATGGATAAAACGTTTGCCGAGACATTTACAGTATTCTCCCACCACCTTAACATAAGCGTGTTCTTCATCAATCAGAATCTATTTTTTAAAAATAGATACATGCGCGATGTGTCGTTAAATACGCAATATCTAGTCTTATTCGCGCAACGTAGAGATGTGTCACAAATTGGGTATTAGCCAGTCAAATGTTCCCGAGTCAGCGTAAGGAGTTTTTGGAGGTTTATAAAGAGGTCACAAAGCAACGTTATGGATATTTGCTTTGTGACCTTCACCCGCGAAACACGTTTAGGGTGCTTCTAAGAACGAATATATTTCCAAACGAGCCTGAAACCGTGTATATTCCAGAATGACGAATAGGCTAAAGAAATACCGTGAATTAATAAAAATCTATCAACGATTGCCTCGGGCGTTGCAGCAGATGTTTGTTAAAAATATCGACTCTGACTTTTTAAAGTGCATCTGCGAAATCTGCCTCAATGTTATAAAATGTAATGTTCCAATGAAATCCTGTCAGAAGGCTCGCTTACGTCGTTACAAGAACATAATACAGACGCTCGCCCATAAAAGTCAGACTGTGGGTAAGAAAAAGCGTATTATTGTACAAAGAGGCGGTTCGTTCCTCCCCATCTTATTTTCAATTTTGGGGCCTTTACTGACTAGATTAATATAATGAAGAAGGTGGTTGTGATCCCGCACGAGGTGTATGCTTCATTACAAAGGCCCAGACGCGGCTCTAGAACCCCGTAAAAGTAGGCTTAAAAGAATGGAGAGTGAGCTACTATCCCTATTAAACAGTGAAAAGGCGCCTGATGAGAAAAGGGTTTTGTATCAAGAGGCTTTGCAGAAATTTCTTCATGAGTACGAAGATTATAAACATCCTACAGAGCTCACCGTGAGGCACAGCTCGAGTAGCGCTAAGCATAGCGACACAGGACCTGAGTAACCAAAGAGTAGCGGAACACAGCATATCGAACATGTGCTAAAAACAGCCTCCCCCATACATTGAGGAATAAAGGGTTAAGTCTTTATAATCTATTGAGTGAGGACCCCGTCATACAGTGGGGCGACACAGGCGAGGTCATTGTTGATGGAACAAGGGTACAAGGGTCCAATATCGTTGATATTGTTCACGATCTGGTGAGAAAGTGGGACAGGCCCTCACCAACAGATGGAGACATATTAAAGCAAGACTACAGCAAATAAATGTCCCCAAAACATTGATAGGTAATTTGAATAGGTTAAAAGACTTGGAGCATGCATCACACGTGTCACAACTGAGTACACCTTCGCCCACAACAGCCGCCGTACCTCTGAAGAGAAGAAAGAAGAGAGTAGAACCCCAACCTTATCCACGTGCCTCTAAAATACGCAAATGGCTAACGTATTAAGTAAGCACTATTATAACATTTCTAGCCCTGCATCCTATGGTGGCATTAATAGACTGTACAGAGGTACTTATGGTGTAAGGAAAAAGGATGTTGAGAGTTTTTTGCGTGCCCAGGATGCTTACACACTTCATAAACCGGTGAGAAAAAGGTTTAAAACAGCCAAGACAACAGCCGCATCGATTGACTCTATTTGGCAGGTAGATTTAACAGACATGCAAAGATATTCGGTGTACAACGATGGTTACCGTTACATCCTATTCATAATAGATGTATTCTCTCGATACCTGTGGCTAATTCCCCTGAAAAATAAATCGCCTGAAACAGTCGCTAAAACTGCCAAAACACTGATGTTGAAAGAAAACAGGATTCCGGGCTATTTTTGTACGGATATGGGGAAAGAATTTGTAGGGCGAGCTTTTTAGAACATGCTGTCAGAGTTTAATATCAGCTATTACACTTCCAATTCTATACATAAAGCATCTTTAGCTGAAAGAGTTCAACGTACCATAAAAGAGCGCATGCACCGGTATTTTACACACAAAAACACGTACAGATATATAAACGTTCTCGATTCATTGGCTTCATCCTACAACCGATCACACCACCGTACGATCGGTACAACGCCTAACGATGTTTTAGAAAGAGGCGAGCGTCCGAGAAATGATGGAGTGACACCAACACCACCACAATCTGCGAGTTTCAAAATCAATGATTATGTAAGGCTGTCACGTTCGGGAAATAAATTCGCGAAGGGTTTTGAGCAAGGATGGACACGCTAGATTTTTAAAGTTAGGGCTATGAGGCCTAAAGGTGAGATGATGATGTATTACGTTGAAGATTTGAATGGGGAAGAAAGCTCGGTTTTTTTTTACCGCGAGGAACTTCAGAAAGTGGCATTTAATTTAGGAAAAAATGTGTTTAAAATTGAGAACATTTTAGCAAGCAAAGGTACAGAAAAGAGAAAAATGTACCTGGTGAAGTGGCTAGGTTACCCAGAAAGCTTCAATACCTATATAAAAGCTGATGCAGTCATGAAGCTTAATTAGTATGCAACATGTCACCTAACCATTTCTACGTCACGCTCCCGTCCTCATCGTCCCTGTCTGTACACCCTAACAACACACTAGCCAATTTTGTAACAGAACTCCATGGTCCCATTGAATTGGGCCGTGATTCGTATGAGGTGGGGATATGTGAACTTCAGTTATCCACCAAATATTTAACTCTTGAAAATGAACAAATCATATTTCTGATCTATAGAAGAAACGACGAGTGCGAAAAAATAGGCATAACATTAGATAACATTATACGGTCAAACCTGTCCGGCGAGGAAGGGTACTATAGCGCAATTGTTTCGTTAGGAGTCGGGCATTATGACACAGCCATGGACATTGTGGAGGGTTTAAACATGAGTCTTGAAAAGTCATACTTGACATACGATTTACTTTTTGAAGTCGTAAACATAAACGCGCATGCATGCACATTGAAGCTAAAGTCAACGCTTGGTGGAAATATTAAAGATAAAGAACTGTTCAAAATTGTAGCTGAGGGTCGATATAGCGCAGCTTTCCAAAGACACACCTTTCACGAGGCACCGGATGACTTGTCCAGCTTAATGTATCAATTGAAGATGGAGTAAATGGCTGAAGACCCTGAGCCTCCAGACATGTGCTATATTTATAGCAATATAGTGGAGCACCAATTTGTTGGGGACACCCAGGCACGCCTGCTGCGCATTGCACACATCCCCAACCATAGAGGCCGGAGTTTGAGTATTACATAGGTGACTGTCTCAACTAATCTAATAACTATATCTCAATATATATAAGAACGGTAGAGGGTAAAAATTTCCCATTCGGTGACGGGAGCTTAACAGTGAAGCTGCACTTTCGACGCGCTGAGTTATAATGGCCAGAAAACCATTCATGGTTTACCGAGGGGCGAGATACCAGCGTGGTAGTGGACTTGGTTCCATTTTTTCATCCATACTGCGCACAGCTGTACCACTACTGAAGAGGGGGGCCAGGTACCTTGGGAGGAAGGTGTTACAAACAGGTTTTAACGCGGCAGAGGAAATGCTCGCGGGAACTAAACCTAAAGAAGCTCTAAAAAAACATTTAAAACGTACGCGGGATGAAATCATCAAAGATGCGAAGAGAAAAATGCGTGGCGGAGGAAAGAAGAGAATTGATAGGAAGAAGGGGGTGCCAACACGTAGCGTAAAGAAGAAGAAGAGAACTGTCAGGAAGAAGAAGGGGTCACGTGGTATTAAACGTAAAAGGGCGCCATAAAAGAAGTGTTCTAAGCGCATGAAACCTGTGACCGATCATTTTTTTTAACTGATATAAACTGAGGACGCTACTCTCATGATTCATAGATTGACTGATACTCGTCGGGGGAGGTGGCACTGTTTTTAACTCACCATAGCACGTTTCATTCATCCTTGCAGTTCACAGTGCTGTAAATCGGAGCTATCCCTCTTTGAGATGCCTCCAACTCAAGTTTTTATTGAGCACAGTGACTTTATTACAATTACCGTATTTTTCTCCGTATAAGACGCTGCATCGTGGAAGACGCACCCTGATTTTGGAAAGGCAATTCTAAGAAAAAAAGTTTTTGACTCGTGGAAGACGCACTCTGATTTGCTTGATTTGCTTTGCTAGTATGGCAACGACAAGGGAATTAGTATATACCACCAGTAGAAAGTATGTAAAAATATACAAGTATCATTGTTTAAAGTTGTTTATTTTTGCAGAAATGGAAAAGTAAAAATCACAAAATCATGGCCAATAAAAGTCAAAAGCATTTTATTCATCCTCAAACTCATCACTGCTTGATTCATGTATGGAAATCTAATATTTTCTGTTCATACTCAGCTGGCATTTTCTGAGCTATTTTAGTTCTTGTTTGCAAACTTAACCCGTTTCGTTTCATGAAGCGAAAACACCAAGATTCAGTTCCTTTGAAGTCATCTACTCCAGTTTCTGCTGCCAGTCTCCGTGTTTCTATTATAATCATTTTCGTAGTCACTGCAATACCCGTGTTTCTAAGGTCCGTTATCCATCTACACAAGTTTTCTTCCAAATTTGGCCATTTTGCTGGTACTTTACGAAGATTGTGCTTCTTTTTATCAGCTTCTTGAAATTCTCCTTCCTGCTTCCTCCACTGCCGAATCATCTCAGTAGGTGGTGGTCCGAAATATCTCTCTGCTGCTCTATTGCCGTGTTTGTTGGCATACCGCACTACTTCCAGCTTAAATCCAATAGTGTGTAGTTATGTCTCCTTGATACACCTGCCATGGATCAGGGTGATAATTGTAGGACTGAAAACCACTTGTGACTCAACTGACAGCCAGATGATAAATTAACAAGGTACGAGACCCTTGTCGTGCCGTAAACTATCCCCCGTCCTAATTTAACCTATAGTTTTCGGCACGAGACACCCTCTAGTTTGAGGAAACGTATTTCTGAGGCTTCAACGTTGGAAGATGCGGGGGGGGGGAGCTCGAACACTTCCGGCTTCGAAGACGCAGGGGGATTTTTCAAGGCATTTTTAAGGAAAAAAATGCGTCTTGTAAGGCGTAAAATACGGTAACCCTTTAAACACAATTAGTTCTCCCAGTGCACCTATAGAATTCGTGATATCCAGTTCAGGCCCTTACTTTTTTGATCCAAGCTGTATGGACATGTATATTAAACTACGCATAGCTCATTCTGATGGAACGGACTGCGATGATAATTATGTTGCATACCCCGAAACAAACTTTCTGCACACCATATTCAGCCAGTGTGACGTATATTTAAATCAGACTAATATCTCAGCAGCCACGGGGTACTACCACCTACGAGTATATCTGGAAAATGTCCTCAACTTTTCAAAAGAAGCGAAGGATACCTTTTTATCCGCCGAGGGGTATTACCACACTAAAGATGAGGGTAGTATAAAGGATAAATTTTAAAATTCTAAAAAAAGATATATGAATGTTTTGGACGCATGCACACAGACTTTACATTCCAGGAGAAGTTGCTTATGAACGGGGTAGATATGAAATTGAAGCTTACCCGCACGAGCCCTGAGATCTGTATAAATCTGGGCGCTGACCAAGAAGAAGGCGCGAAACCTGTTGTGATACACATTATGGAAGCATATTTGCGTATACGCCGAGTGAAACTAAGTTCCGCGAAACATATAGAAATTGAGAAAGAACTGGTACACGCCACAGTGAAATACCCAATTAACAGGGTACAGATCAAACTGTACACGATTCCCACAGGATTGGCACCGAAACAGATAGAAAACATCACTCTTGGAGTACTGCCTAAAATGATTTTAATTGGAATGTAAGACCACGCTTAGACGAATGGGGATTATAAAAAGAGTGCCTTGAATTTTGAAAATTTTGGGCTTAAAAATATTACTTTATATATCAATGGCGTCGCACTGGGTGGGACAATGAATATGGACTACTCGTCAGATGCTGTGTTCCCGCTCTGCGCGAGAGCATACAGCACTTTAGCTCATAACACAGGTGTGTGTGATGAACTTGGAATCGGCCTAACACAGAAAGAATTTGTGGAACAGTTTAATATTTACTCATTTGACGTTACGCCTGACTTGACTGCCGGCGTAAGCACCCATTTACACCCGCAGCAGACCGGTGCGATTTCAGTGCGTTTGGATTTCGCCAAGCCTACAGACGCGCCTATTAGTGTACTAATGTATCTCGAGACGCAGGCCCTAATAGAAGTAGACAGATTTAGGAACATAAGCACAGATTTTTAAAATGGATGCAAATACACTCCAGAGAGTGATGAAAAGTGACTGTTTCGCGCGTTCCAAATTTATCGGGGCTTTTGCAAAGAATGAAATAATGAAGCCACCTAGCACGAGAAACTTGCAAGGGGAAATCGTTAACACCGACATTGTGGGTGGCGATGGAATTCACTGGTTTGCGATTTATTTTAAAACTAAAGAAAGAATGTATTATTTCGATTCACTCGGTTTCCCACCATGGCATGACTCGACAATTGTAAGTTTTATCGCGCAATTACGTGTGCCTGAGATAATTTGGGCCCCATATCAACTTCAAAGCTTTTATATCGAAACATGTGGGTTATATTGTATCTTGTTTCTCATGCACATGTCGCGCGGGAAGGGATTTATGAATTTTTTAAAATTATTCGATTTGTGTGACACAAATATGAACGATAAATATGTATGCAGACAGATAAAAAAAAATTCCCAAATGTTGCAACCCCCTGTAATTTTTGTTTTTTTTTTTTTGTAAGCTCTATATTGTGTAAATCTGTATATACATTTGTAACAATTAAGAATTGGGCGCTGCCCTTTTTTGTGCATGCTTAATAAATGAAAATATGTTACGTTTTGTTAATATCCTAAAAAATACTTACATAATCTCTGCGACGACGGCGCAATCGGTTGATCGGTTGTGTGCCAATATCACGACATCTGGTTCGCCTGCTGCTGTGGGTTCCACTTCATTTGCCACCCTTTCTACAAAAGTATTTATAATATCATCTACCTCCGTTTCGCTCCTGTAAAATAAAGAGAAAATTATTTTCCAACTCGAATGCAATTCTTAAAAGTTTTAATATTTCTAAAAGCCTAGCTGTACAAGAAATATAAACACGCCGTGTATATATATATATATATATATATATATATATATATATGCAGAAATAACGATGAAGGATGTAGAAAATAACTGAAAATGTTTAGCAATTATAGCGGCCTTTTATAAATTATTTTGATTGAAACGTTGTATATATAGATCGAGAATAAGGCATAAACTACTTTCAAAACGCGGTTGTAGTGGTACTTATAAGGCTAAGTAATACTGAATGAATGTCAGGTTATATTATAAATGAGAAAAATTCAATTAGCGAGAATCAGTTAAATCAATGTGCCTAATTTACGTTGTAGAAAAATTTACTTTAAAAATACTATATGGGGTCAAAACACTTACATTAACTCGTCTGCAAATTCGCGTTTGCTTGGCCGACTGTGATTCAATACTGTAACCTCTGCTCCGCTGGGTGGACTGTTCGGCGAAGCACTCGTTCTCCTTTCGCCGAAGGTGTTTATGTCATGGCCTGGCGCCGTGTCGGCCCTGTAATTAAATTAGATGTATGAAACTGGTTGCCGCTAAAAGTAATGTGTATGTCGGCAAATATATATATATATATATATATATATATATATATATATATATATATGGGTCATTATGCAATGAATAAATATCTCTTTCAAAACATCTTTATTGCAATTTGTTAATTTCCAAAAGAAATGTAAAAACAATCTATTTAGTTTCATTGCACATACATTATCCCCTCCACGGGTTAACGATCGCTATCCCGCGCCGACACAGCGACTTCTTGGTTGTGGTGAGATTCCATCCTTCCGTCAAAAGTGGCGATTACACGATCTAGCTCGACATCGATCCTATAATTAAAAGATAGCCATCAGACAATATTTAAAAAAATTCCAAGTGCATGCAAATGTAAAAGATTAATTCAATCTGGAAAATTTCCTATAAATATTAAAAATGAGAAAAACAAATAAAACATACTATATATATAATTATATATACATGCATTAAATATGCATTAAATAAAGGCCTGCGACAAGTTAACTGAACTGGGGTATAGAAGCGAAACGTGAAAGCTGCAAAGACTATTACGATATTACGAACCTAATTGAATAAATTCTAAAAAAATATGGACTTGAAAGCAGTCAAGCTTCTCGATATCTCATCACTGTTTACGATATATATATTATATGCTGCAAACCCACAAGGAAAAAGAAAAACGAAAGGCCTTGGAATCGTTTTTCTTTTTCCTTGTGGGTTGGCAGCATTCATTCATTTCACGTGTTTTATTGTGAAATTCATCCCATATATATATATATATATATATATATGCATTAAATATGCATTAAATAAAGGCCTGCGACAAGTTAACTGAACTGGGGTATAGAAGCGAAACGTGAAAGCTGCAAAGACTATTACGATATTACGAACCTAATTGAATAAATTCTAAAAAAATATGGACTTGAAAGCAGTCAAGCTTCTCGATATCTCATCACTGTTTACGATATATATATATATGCTGCAGACCCACAAGGAAAAAGAAAAACGAAAGGCCTTGGAATCGTTTTTCTTTTTCCTTGTGGGTTTGCAGCATTCATTCATTTCACGTGTTTTATTGTGAAATTCATCCCATATATATATATATATATATATATATATTATATATGAGGATGAAAATTAAATTTGAAAACGCGTTTATTTCAAACGAAGGAATTAGGCAAAATTTAAAGCTTGATCACATATTCAAAAGGTAAATATAAATGGAAGGCAGCACAAATTAATTTTCAAAGCCTTTAATATGACATCTCATCAGTGTTTAGGATATATATATATATATATAATATATAACGTAAAGAACGACGCTTGTATAGGAGAACATTCCGCGGAAGATGAGGTGGGAAAACGAACAAATGAAAAAATGAGGTAACCACCCCGGAATCGAACCCGGGATCTTCCAATTGCCGGTCAGATATGATAACCACTACACCATGGTCCTCACTCGATCAGAAGTCGTAATTCTCCTACATACGCGCAGAAACAAATGCCCCAAGGGGGGCACCTCCCGCATGCCGCACCTTATATACATTTTAACTGCAAAGAACACGCAGTATAATTAACGTAAAGAACGACGCTTGTATAGGAGAACATCCCGCGCAAGATGAGGAGGGAGAACGAACAAATGAAAAAAATGAGGTAACCACCCGGGAATCGAACCCAGGATCTTCCGATTGCCGGTCAAATATGATAACCACTACACCATGGTCCTCACTCGATCAGAAGTCGTAATTCTCCTACATACGCGCAGAAACCAATGCCCAGAGGGGGGCACCTCCCGGATGCCGCACCTTATATACATTTTAACTGCAAAGAACACGCAGTATAATTAACGTAAAGAACGACGCTTGTATAGGAGAACATTACCTCATTTTTTCATTTGTTCGTTCTCCCTCCTCATCTTGCGCGGAATGTTCTCCTATACAAGCGTCGTTCTTTACGTTAATTATACTGCGTGTTCTTTGCAGTTGAAATGTATATATAGGTGCGGCATGCGGGAGGTGCCCCCTCGGGCATTGGTTTTTGCGCGTATGTAGGAGAATTACGACTTCTGATCGAGTGAGGACCATGGTATAGTGGTTATCATATCTGACTGGCAATCGGAAGATCCCGGGTTCGATTCCCGCGTGGTTACCTCATTTTTTTCATTTGTTCGTTCTCCCTCCTCATCTTGCGCGGAATGTTCTCCTATACAAGCGTCGTTCTTTACGTTAATTATACTGCGTGTTCTTTGCAGTTAAATATATATATATATATATATATATATATATATATTATATATATATATATATATATATATATATATATAAGCTACTTACATCTCAATTGAATTGATTGTGGATTCGCACAGTTCGTCACAATTTTCAGAAATGCTCTGAGACGAGAATAGTTCGCGGCTCTCTGTGACACTGAAAAGATACACTGCAGCGTGACTGCTGTGATCATTTTCAAAAAACAGATCGGGAGAGTTATAGATTTCATCCACGGCTTGTGTGATGTTATAAACCGGACGAGACACTGACTCTAAACGTCGAACTTCCCCATTTATAGGGGGTGTATGTAATCAACCCACAAGTGTAATTTAACTGCCTATTGGTTTACGTGTAGTGCTTTTTCGACCAATCCGAGAGCAACGCTCCCTTTTCACGAGCAATGAGTGGGAGGAGCCACGAAAGGTAGGCGTGGTTTAGGCATATGCATGTTCAAAAACGAGATCATTCAGGTATCCCGCGCAGAGATTGGCAGACCGCCATCAAATCTGGGTGGAGCATCATACCCTTTTGTTAGAAAAACACGTTCGTTCTTGTATTGTTGAATTTCGAAATTTTTTTTATTTAGGTTTCGTTGAGAGACACCTGCATATTGTGAGACAATGGGGCTTTGTCTGACATTACTACAATCATATTTGGTTAAAGGTGGACCTGTGACCTTTTGCCGGGTAGAACAAAGCTTTATTCCGCATTTGCCGAGGGCTATTCTACAATTGTTAACTAGTCGGGTCAGTTCTTCGGAAAACTGAATTAACCCGAGTGTATATATATATATATATGTGTGTGTGTGTGTGTATTGTTTGGGGAGTGTCGATATATACGGTTCTATTGTGCCCCATCTCGGTTTATTTTCGGGGAGGAAATATGTTTACAAGGTTCCAGGATTTTTTTTTTGTTCTGTGCGCTTCTGGTATAAATCAATTTTAGAATATTTTTCTCTATTTTCTGTGTTGTATTGTGCGTGTCGCGACGCTATCAACCATACGCCACATTCGTGGTTGAAGGCTCGTGATCTTTGACCTGAAAACACCCCACGTATTGTGTGATAGACTAAAATGGTTTTAAAAATAGAATAAATAACAATTTATGTTTTTAGGATACTCTGGGTAACAAGTCCTGTCTGTGGGACGCCGGGTGTGTGTGTGTGTGTGTGTGTGTGGTTCTCTCTCTCTCTCTGTAAATATATATATATATATATATATAGAGGGTGTCCCAAAAAAACTATATACTCTTTATAGCATCATATATTTTATAATTTAAAAGAAAGTATAGATATATTCTTATAGCAATTGCCAATGGAAGGTAAATTAGTAATCTAAGTGATCAAAATGTTATAGCGAGTTGTTTGCATATAAAATTTAATTAACTACGCCAAGTGCTCAAAATGTTCTCCGGCGGCATGAATGCACTTTTGAATGCGTCGACTAAGCCTGACCTTGTTTTATCAAAGGCCTTGTAATGGCGAAGCCTATGGATCGAACGTAGTCTAGTCACTCACTAGCTTGCTTCGGACTTAGCCTACGCACTCATTCCACGATACAAACTCTACAGCATTCAACTTTATTCAGTCCAGCCAAAGAACCCATGTTGCGTAAACGTTTGACAGTGGAGCAACGAAAGTGTTCTGAAATGGTAGTGGAAATTTGAGAATGTGTCCGAAGTCCAGCGGCAATGGATCCGGGAATTTGGTACAAAGCCACCGACACGTCTCGCCATTACAAGCATCCGTGACAAGTTTGAGGCAGAGGGATCTGCTCAAACTATGCACAAGCGAAGATCTGGACGACGCAAATCAGGTGCGAGTGATGAAAACTCTGTTTTAGTGTTGCAAAACTTTAATCGATCACCACAGAAATCAGTTAGGCAATGCGCCCGTGAGACCGGAATCAGCAAATCAGGTGTTCACCGGATTTTAAAGTCGGCAAAATGGAAAAGCTATATTCCAAGTCTGTTACACGCCATGACTGAAGATAACCCTGATCGCAGACTCGAATTTTGTGAATGGTTTCAGTCAATGGAAGCCGAAGACGTACAGTTTGCCAAAAAAATCTTGTGGTCTGAGGAAGCTACCTTCAAGCTGAATGGCACAGTAAATCGACACAACTGCAGGTACTGGTCACTTGATAATCCACACGTTTATGTGGATAAACATGTTAATTTACCAGGATTAACAGCATGGTGTTGTTTATCATCCAGGGGTTTGGTTGGACCATTTTTCTTTAATGGGACAGATACCGGTGCCGCATATCTCGACATGCTGCGGACAGAAATTATACATGCAGTTCGGAAGTTGTTTGGAAACGACGACTTTTACTTTCAACAAGATGGAGCCCCTCCTCATTATCATTGTAACGTCAGAAGGTACCTCGATGAAACGTTGTCTAACCGTTGGATAGGACGAAGAGGAAGCGTTGAGTATCCTCCACGTTCACCGGACTTGACTCCACTTGATTTTTACTTGTGGGGCTACCTGAAGGATGCAGTTTATGGTACAAGACCTGCAACACTCGAACACCTTAAGGATGCAATTAGGGAAAAGTGCGGGACCATCAGAGCATCCACATTAGTCCATGTCTGCGAATCAGCTAGTCGACGCATTTAAAAGTGCATTCATGCCGCCGGAGAACATTTTGAGCACTTGGCGTAGTTAATTAAATTTTATATGCAAACAACTCGCTATAACATTTTGATCACTTAGATTACTAATTTACCTTTCATGGGCAATTGCTATAACAATATATTGTTTTTTTTTTTTAATTATAAAATATATGGTGCTTTAAAGAGTATATAGTTTTTTGTTTGGGACACCCTGTATATGTATATATATATATATATATATAATATATATATGTATGTTTTTCTTTTCACGCATATTGTATATTTGTTTGGAGTTCTATAACTTTTAAACAGAATAGTTAGAAACTTATAATTAATCAAGGCCTGATACATGTTTTACTGCGAGACGCGAAATTAATTACACAAGATAGCCTCCAAGTTGCATACCCCTTGCAGTCCCATTTCGGGGCTGGCAACAAAGGGGGTGCCATTTTCTAAAACAGAGTAATTGAATAGATAAGTAACGAGGCTGACAGCTCAGCCAATCTAATTCTGATTGAATGATTGTATTTCTTTTAAAATAATTAGTTTCCTTTATTACCCGTTTTGAATGGATATATAATTTCAAATCTATTGTTTGGCCATATATACATGCTCCGTTGTATATCCTTTAATTCATGAGCAGAATGTGTAACTGCGTTTTATTGGTTCCTTGTACACAATTATATATTTTATTTGATTAATTAATTGTATGGTTCATCCGGGAGGCACTGGCACTTAGCTAAGGTGTAGGGGCCCCGCAACAGGGCTGACCTAGAGTGGGGTGCGTGCCCGGATCCTTTTAGCACACTGTGACACTTGACTGATGATGCTCTGAGACGGTGGCATCCTGTGGCCCTGGCTGATGATGGTCTAAGTCGATGACGCCCTGAGGCAGTAGCTGGCACTGACTGCCTAAGCCAACTGGCTGACTAAGCCAACTGGCTGAACAGGGGCACTGTAGGAGGCCGGGTGTTGGTCGACGGAGCCATATGCGTCCGACAGCTGTCGGATGAAGGATCTCCTCTTCCTTTCCTCTCTTGCTATCTCTTTCTGCTCCTTTGTGGGGGTGAGGTAACCCCTTCCTCCCCAAAGAGGCTCCCTCAGGTTAGGCATGCCCCTTTGGGGGTTTCAGCTTGGGGGAGAACTCCGCCTCCAAGTTGCATACCCCTTGCAATCCCATTTTGGGGTTGGCAACAAAGGTTGGCACTCTCTTTTGGGTGGTTCAGCTTGGGGGAGAACTCCAGGTTGCATACCCCTTGCAGTCCCATTTCGGGGCAACGAGGGGGCGGGGAATTTTGTTCTTTTTTTTGTAACAAAGGGGGGTGGGGTGGCACTCTTGCAACAAAGGGGGGTGAGGGTGCCTTGCAACAAAAGGGGTGGGTGGCACTCTTGCAACATTACGTAATATTATGCAATTGCAACTTGCACTCTCCCTCTTTTACACTATACTACTCTCATGAACTAATTCAGTCGTTATAATATTTCGCCTGTAAGCCGCTCATTTGAATTTAATTAAAGTACCTGAAGATAAAATTGACTCTCAGTTATCCCGTAATAATTAAACCTAAAGTGAAGGAAAGGGCTGGGGAAACTCCCGGGGCCCGAAAGTGACTGACTCGAAAAGGGGGTCAGCGCACTCTGTAACAATATACAGTATTTCTATTATATACTTGGGGGTTAAAACTCACCGGGTAAAACTCCATCCCTCCACGTATATAATATATATATATATATATACACAATGATTTCTAATGGCAGACTGTTCCTTTTTAGATAAAACTTTCCCTGTCCTATGGCTAATACCCATATGGGAGCAAAATCTTGCCTGCAAAGAACGAACTGTGCTGCCAACTGTTTTAACTTCGACATACCGGAAGCCTACTTTTACGGGTTTAGGTTTTAATTTTTATAGTTTTTGCGATTTTAATTACAAACTAAGTTCCATTCGCACTTTAGTGCATAGAGCTTATAATATTTGCTCAAACTTTGCTCTGCTTCATAATGAGTTTGAATTCCTTACTGATTTTTTCTTTAAAAATGGTTTTCCACGGGATCTTGTACAAGGTATTATTGGTAAATTTCTTAATAATGTTTATTCCCCCAACCTTATCCCAACGTATGATGTTCCTAAGAATTGTAAATATCTTGTTTTACCTGACCTCTACCATTTTAACACTTTTGTGAAAAAGCAATTGTTGAGTGTGGTGAGGAAATTTTATTTTCACACTGATTTTAAGGTTGCTTTTGTAAATAATAATACCCTTGAATGTTTTTTCCGTTGTAAGGACAAAATCCCCCCTGCGATGAACTGTTCTGTCGTTTATTTGTTTACCTGCCCTGGGTGTTCCCAGGGGAACTACGTTGGCAGCACAGTTCGTTCTTTGCAGGCAAGATTTTGCTCCCATATGGGTATTAGCCATAGGACAGGGAAAGTTTTATATATATATATATATATATATATATATATATATATATATATAGTGGACCTCGTTTTAACCGTTTAAGGTGATAATAATTTAATTGTATGCAATGATTAATTGATGCAATGACTGATTGCTTATTAATGAAAGGCTGGGTTAATAATTTATATTGTTATACAGTATCACCGATTGGAATAAATGGTTATTTGATTAGGCCCACCATACTATTGGAAGTGACCGAAATGGCAGCGAGGGTCACCAGCTTGGATTACACCCAAGCAAATTAATGTTAAGGTTATGAAAGACACCTTATGGGTTTTGTAATTTATTATGAAAATAAAGCCGTTATTTATTCACTGTGATATAACAAAGAATTGACAGTAATTAATTGATAGTTTTACGTTATGCTTATGACATAGACTTAGCTAATAAGATGAAATGTTAATAGCTTAATTGACACGTAATAAGTAATGTAAACGTTGATGGTATGTAAATGGCATGCAACATGGAACATTGAATGGGCCTAGTAAATGATATAAAGAATGCACGTGCGTTTGGTACATTGAATAGAATACGTGACACTGATTAAGTAGGCTGAATGATTGCATGGATGCACGTCAGTTGGAACGCTTGATTACACACTTTGGGAGTATAGCCTACCGTTCGGCGGTAGGCTAATGTAGGGTTCACAAGAGTACTTAGGATAGGAGGTACTTATCTTAGGACGATGTAACCTTGTTGAAGGCGGATTGAAGACGAACCATTTAACGCAGATTCGAGTTGTCGTTGTCCGTTAAGCCTCTTGAGATGATGGATGTAGGCTTCGTTCGGAAGCCTGAGGTGATGTTACTTCTCGAGGTGCAGGATGGTTTTATGATCTTGCAGGCGTAGGCCTGTGGTGCTGAATATATCTCGAGGAATGTGGAGAAACTTGAAGGCCGACCCGGCAAACCGCAGGCCCGAAGCGATTCCGGTTGGGCCTCGAAGGATTGCTTCTGCAGGCGGTCTGTAGATCTTACTTGATGATAAATTGTAGGCCTTGAAGAAAGTAGCAGGCCGCGCCCCCGGCAAAGGGGGCCGGAAGGCGGTTGATGGACGTGTTGCTCACGTTCGATAATGTGAGTACGAGTGAGTGAGAGTGAGGATGAAAGCAAGTGGAAGCTCGCTTTTATACGTAGTTCCTGTGACGTAGGACTTCGCGCCAAATCTTAAGACGCCTTCTCCGCGCGTCCTTTCGTTGATAAGGGCTTACGTTCGCGCCCTTTGGGAAGAAACAGACGTTCCCATTGTTTGACTCTTGCCCACGTGTGTTTTCCAAGAACCTTTGATGATAGCGTGGAAGCAAAAGATTTCTGTCTATTTGCTGGTCTATTTCTTGTCGATCCGGTACATATAATATATATATGCTGCAAACCCACAAGGAAAAAGAAAAACGATTCCAAGGCCTTTCGTGTATTCAAAGCTACACCTCGAAAGGCCTTGGAATCGTTTTTCTTTTTCCTTGTGGGTTTGCAGCATTCATTCATTTCACGTGTTTTATTGTGAAATTCATCCCATATATATACCTTACCTTACCTTATGAACCTTATGTTGTTTCGTGTGTTGGTCTCTCTTCACACGGAGGTCAAGCTGGCGGCCCCGCCTCTAGGTCTGGCCTGGTGGAGGAGCGAGTTGCTTTCTTGCGCTCTCCACCGTACATAGCCAGGCACGCCCGGCTCATCTGGTACTGTCCTGAGCCAGGCATCCAGTCTTTTCTTGAAGACTTCAACTTTGACCCCCGTTACGTTTCTGAGGTCCTTAGGAAGCTGGTTGAAAAGTCTTGGCCCCCTGACAACCAAGCTATTTTCCTTCAGGGTTGAGGAGGTCCCTTGTCGTGCTTTTAATTTGGGAACACTACACATTCTGCCTTTCCTATTTTCCAGTGTTGTTTGAATGGTAATTGGGTTTAGTTTTAGGTTTGGTACCAGTTTTTCGATCATTTTCCATATGTAGATTATGATGTACCTCTCTCTTCTTCTTTCCAGTGAGTACAGATTTAGTTTACGTAGTCTTTCCCAGTAGTTGAGTTCTTTGCAGCCATCAATCTTGGCTGTGAAATGCCTTTGCGTTTCTTCTAGTTTATTAGTTTCTTCCTTTTTATATGGGGACGTCAAAACTGAGCAGTATTCAAGTTTTGGTATAATCAGTGTTTTTAGCAGGGGAATCATTACTGTCCTGTCCCTTCTCTTGAACGTTCTTAGAACCTGTCCGGCGACTCTTTTTGCTTTATTTATCGCTATCTGATTTTGTGTTTCGAATTTCGCATCATCTGTCATTATTATCCCGACATCAATCGCTTTCATGCTTCTCTGAATTTCCTGTCTATCTGGAGCATAATATGCAGTCTGTTTAAGTTCTTCTTTTCTACCATATCTCAAGAGCTGAAATTTCTCGGCGTTGAATGACATGTTGTCTTCTGACCATTTGTATATTTTGTTCGTGTCCCTCTGCAAGGCCTCCACGTCATGTACACCGCTGATTTTTCTGCTGATCTTTGTATCGTCTGCAAAGGATGTTACTATACTATTGCTGTTTACTCCGCTGTCTATGTCTGTTAGCATGATAATGAACAGGAGTGGGGCCAGTACTGTCCCTTGTGGTACTGAGCTGCGTACTTCCGATTCTGATGATGATATACCTTGAATTTTGACGACCTGCAGACGATCACTAAGGAAGTTGTAGATCCATTTTCCCACTTTGCCTGTTATTCCCATGTCTTTAATTTTATGTGCTATTATACCATGGTCACATTTATCGAAAGCTTTAGCAAAATCTGTGTATATAACATCGTAGTTGTCATTGCCTTCCAATGCATCCAGGATATTGTTGTAGTGCTCTATTAGTTGTGATAGGCATGATCTACCTGATCGGAATCCATGCTGATTTTCGTTGAATCTTTCCCGTGTCTCCAGGAAATCATAAATTTTCTCTCTAACTATTCTTTCAAATACTTTGGTGAGGTGGGACGTCAATGACACTGGTCTATAGTTCTTTGCTTGAGATCTGTCCCCTCCTTTATATATAGGGACAATGTTCGCTCTTTTCAAGATGCTCGGTATTTCCCCAGTGTCTAGGGATCTTCTCCATATCCAGTATAAAGGTGTAGCTATTTCATTTTTACAGTTTTTAATCAATAATGCGTTCCAATTGTCCGGACCTGCAGCTGAATGTAGTTTCATTTGTTCTATAGCTCTGGCTACATCTTCTGGTGTAAACTCAAAGTCTGTTATATACTCTCCTTGCAATTCCTCTTCAAAGAATGCATTTATGTCAGGTATCGCTTTGTCATATTGAGCTCTCAATGTATCAGATATTTCTTTTGGATCGTCGGTTAGTTCATTATTTCCCGTCCTTAAGGGCCCAATAGCGGCGCGCGTTTTTGTTTTCCTTTTTGCATAGCTATAGAAGTATTTTGGATTTTCCTTTATTGCTTCTACCGCCTTTTCCTCTTCCCTCTCTGTATGGTCCTTAATCAGGGCTTGTATTTCCCTATCTATACCCTCCAGTTTTTCTTTTATTATTTTCCTGCCATTATCTCCGCAGTTTCCTAGCTTCGCCTCCATTCTCTTTCTTTTGCGGAATAGTCTTCTCTTTTGCCTTTCTAGCCAGCTCCTCTTTCCTTTTGGCTGTGATTTCGGAGCATATTTTTCTAAAATTCTCAGCGTTTTTTCCTCCAAAGTTGTTAGCATTTCTTCAGTTGTTTTATTCTCGAAAATTGTTCTCCATTCGGAGGCTGCGCGGTCAACTGATCGAGGTTTTCAAGCTCTTCCGCGGGTTGAACGATGTCGATTTTAGAAGTATGTTTAGTTTAAATGATAACCCAACTCGCAACAATGGTTGGAAGTTGGATTTGAAACGGCTTAGGACTAGTGTGTGTGGGAATTAATTTACGTATAAGATCTGTGACACATGGAACAGGTTACCTTCGGAAGTTGTGAACAGTTCCTCTGTGGATCAGTTCAAGAAAAGGGTAGACGAAATCTTGCACACTATTTGAGTGTGTAAAGACATTTAGGACCTCAGTCTGCGGAAATTTCTTTTCCTATAAAATAGTTAATATCTGGAACCAACTTCCCTCAGAGGTTGTTTCCAGTCAAAGTGTAAATGTGTTTAAAAATAGGCTAGACAAAGTACTGAATACTCTCATAGTTTAAGACTAAAACAAGAAAACTCTGCAGGAGATCGCTTGCACGGTGTCTCTGTGAGCAAACTAAATATAGAGCTATTTATATATTCTCCACTTTCCTGTAAAATTTCCTTGGCTACTTTTCCAGGGTCAAGGTATTTTCTTCAACCTTTTTCCGTACCTGCCTCTGGCAGGGAGGGAGCGGAGGGTGGGGAGAGAGCCTTCTACTTTTCTATCCAGTTTTCTACTACTGCTAGGATAGTTGAAAGAAAAATAAACTTTTACAAAATTTTCCCTGGCACCCGTTGCCATTGGTACCTCCTCGGTATGGGCCGCAAGGCCTTTCGAGGTACTTCTTTTCCTTGTAACTCCTTGTAACTCTCTCTCTCTCTCTCTCTCTCTCTCTCGTCAGAGACACGTTGAGTCCGGTTGACTGCCAGTTCCGGTCGCAACTGGAGCTGCTTGGCGTCGATGTGAACGTGGGAGGGAGGAACTATAGGTTAATCTTGGTGTACAGACCTCCGCATCTCCTCCTCGTGGAGGATACAGCCCTGTACACCGAACTCAGTAGCCTGCTAGGGGATAGGGTGTGTGTAGTTTTAGGAGACTTCAACTGTCGCGGCATAAAGTGGGAAAACAGGACTGTCGATGCTGAAGGGAGGAGGCTAGTTGACTTTGCTGATGAGAACTTCCTCACTCAGTGGGTCAACGAGCCTACACGAGGCGAAAGCGTTCTAGACTTAGTATTCACGACCGAAGACAACCTCGTCACTGGCTTCACCGTTGACGAATCATTGGGCGGGAGTGATCACGGTCTTATTAGGTTCCGTGTGCGCGTCCCTCGGGTGAAGCGTAGTAACTCGAGAGGCAGTAAGCTCGATCTCCGGCGGGGGAACTTTGTGAGCCTCAGGGATAGCGTAGGAGAGATGGGGTTAGAGGTTGGCGGCGATGTTGAGGGAGTGTGGAGTGCATTCCGGGACGAGATTATGGTGCTGCAGTCTGCTGCCATACCCTCAAAACCGGTCACCCCTGCTTCAACGCAGCCTAAGTGGTTCAATCGTGACATCGCTTCGGCTATCCGAAATAGGAAAGTAGCGTATAGGAGGGCGAAAGCCAATCGTTCACGCGAGAACACTGAAGCGTATGTCCGCCTGTGTAGGGAAGTGAAGGCGAAGGTTAGGCTAGCGAAACGTAACGAAGAACTATGGGTGGCAAGCCTCTGCAAGGGGAACCCTAAGGAATTCTTCAGTTATGTTAATAGTAGAAAGCCCATTAGAAGCATGATAGGTCCGTTAAAGGACGGAAGCGGCGTTCTGCGGACCTCCGACGCGGACATCGCTAATGTGCTTAATGAGTACTTTGCGGGAGTGTTCACCAGGGAGGATACCCGCGTCATCCCCGAGCCAGGCGTGAGGCACGAAGTTCCTGGCCAGGATAGTGTTAGATGTACCGCGACAGTCGTTGCCGATAGAATAGACAAACTGAGCGCGTTTAAGGCTCCTGGGCCAGACCAGTTTCCCCCCAGAGTGTTGCGAGAAGTGCGCGACCAGGTGGCTCCACACCTGGCTACAGTCTTCAACAAATCGTTGGAGATCGGCCAGGTGCCTGGTGACTAGAGGGAAGCAAACGTGACCCCTATCTTTAAGAAAGGGGATCACGAAAGTCCAGGGAACTATCGTCCTATTTGTCTCACTTCAGTTGTAGGTAAATTATTGGAATGGATAATAGCTGATAGGATCGTTGACCATCTGGATTCCTACAAGCTGCTTGGGGACTCCCAACATGGGTTTAGACGGCATAGGTAGTGTCTCACCAACTTGCTCGAGTTTTTCCACGTCATGTTGAGTGAGTACGATAAGAGTAGGCCTATTGATATACTTTATCTCGACTTTCAGAAAGCCTTTGATAAGGTACCTCACCGCCGGCTAACGGCGAAAGTGCGCGCGCTGGGTATCGGTGGGGAAATATGTAGGTAGATTTAAAACTGGCTGAGGAATAGGCGGCAGAGGGTGGTAATTAAAGGGGCTAGATCGGGTTGGGCCTCGGTCACTAGTGGGGTTCCTCAGGGTTCCGTTTTGGGGCCACTGTTGTTTATCATTTACATAAATGATATCGACGGTGGCATCGTCAGTCGGTTCGCCAAATTCGCTGATGACACCAAGCTTGGGGCCAATGTTGGGACGCCCGAAGCGATCGAGGAACTGCGTGAGGACCTAGGTAGGATAGGAGAGTGGTCCGAGAAATGGCAAATGCCGTTTAACTTGGGTAAATGCAAAGTGATGCACATTGGCTACGTCAATCCCAAGTCGGACTACTCGATGTTTGGTAGTAATATCGAGGTGACTGATTTAGAAAAGGACTTGGGTGTGCTAATTAGCAGCGACCTTAAGTTTACGAAACAGTGTGTAGAGGTGGAAAAGAAAGCCCAGAAACTATTGGGTTATATCAGGAGGCAATTTCAGTTTCGGAACAAGGAGATTGTGCTCTCACTGTACAATTCCCTTGTTCGGCCGCACCTGGAGTATGCTGTGCAGTTCTGGTCGCCCACCCTCAGGAAAGATATTGAGAGGCTGGAGCGAGTGCAGGCGAGGGCCACAAAGTTAATCCCTTCCGTTAGGCATATGGGCTACAATCGACGGTTACGCGCCCTGAACTTGTTTTCGCTTGAAACTCGGAGGCTGCGCGGTCAACTGATCGAGGTTTTCAAGCTCTTACACAAGTTCAACGATGTCGATTTTAGAAGTATGTTTAGTTTAAATAATAACCCAACTCGCAACAATGGTTGGAAGTTGGATTTGAAACGGTTTAGGACTAGTGTGTGTGGGAATTACTTTACGTATAAGATCTGTGACACATGGAACAGGTTACCTTCGGAAGTTGTGAACAGTTCCTCTGTGGATCAGTTCAAGAAAAGGTTAGACCAAATTTTGCACGCTATTTGAGTGTGTAGACAATTTTCCGTGGCACCCATTGCCATTGGTACCTCCTCGGTATGGGCCGCAAGGCCTTTTGAGGTACTTCTTTTCCTTGTAACTCCTTGTAACACTCTCTCTCTCTCTCTCTCTCTCTCTCTCTCTCTCTCTCTCTCTCTCTCTCTTTTTACCGCTCTAAATACTATCTCCGACAATAAAATATGAAAAGCTTATCGACAAACCGTACCCTATATGATAGATATTAACATATATATAATCATAATTAAAATTCTTTTATGGAAAGGTTATAATATATATATATATACGTGTATATATATACTCGGTGAACCAAAAGTAGGTGGACAGTAGGTTGAATACGGTTTGTGTTATATTATATTATAACTATGGTGTTCATTATAACTATGGTGTTTGTGTTTTATTATATTAAATATTATAACTAAATTTATTTAAATTTTATTTTGTATTATAGTATACAAAAAAATTAAATATGTATTCTCAAAATAAACGTTATCATTTACTGTCCACCTACATTTGGTTCACCCTATATATATATATATATATATATATGTTTAGCTATGCAGTACGTATATTAAATTATAAACCTTCTGTCGCTCTATTTTCCTCTGTCTCTCTCTCTCTCTCTCTCTCTCTCTCTCTCTCTCTCTCTCTCTCTCTCTCTCTCTCTCTCTCTCTCTCTCTCACGGGTTGGCAAAGACTTAAGGACCTCCCAATAAACATCGTTCAGAATCCGCCCACCAAAACACTTTCAGCTAACGACTGTTCTGCTTTCTTAAAGTGTGGGTAGGAGGAGAAGGGTTTTCTTCATCATACCTCATTCTAGGGGGAGCCTTCTCCCCTGTCATATAAAAAGGTGTGGCATCGCCATGTACGATTGATTTCCAGTTTAGTGAAGCTTTCAACTGTTGCATACAAATTTATAAGCAAGAAATGTCGTCGGACGAATTCCCGAATATCGTTATGTAAGTTATTGTACGTGGATACTTAGTGCTCTGAATGAAATATATAGAGTCTATTTCTCATGAGTCATCATTTGAGCGGTCGCGCGTTTTAAGGTACCCAAGTGCCACCACAGGCGAAAACGTGTTTTTGATGCATATCACTATTTTCACCCTTCTTCTATCGCGTGGTTTGGGTTATAATGACCTTACGACTCTAGAAGTATGGTTGAAAACCTGATGAAGCGAACTACTTTTTTCACCTCTGTCGCCAGCTGGGCCCTGCCGCTCAGATGTGATGTGCATCTTAAGGCCCCAATATCCCGTTCAACTGGTCTCTGGGTGGCGGGAACAGCAGGAGGAGCGGGAGCCAATGAAAACATGGCAGCCACGCTGCTCTGCTTTCTGATTTATTTTTTATTTTTTTCTTTCTGTAACCTATATATAGGCTTAACCTTTTTATGTACTTCAGTGTTCCTGAGTATGTCATTAGACGAAAGCGCTTGAGCACCATTTTGTGTTTCCTTTCCTTCGTGGTTTTATTCATCATAAATATTTTTCACGTGTTACTTTCGTGAAATAATTTTCATATATATATATATATATATATATATATAGTTCAGAGGATATAAGTTTAGGTGCAGGGTTTTTATTACACTCGTATAAAATAACTATAGACAATTTTAACACAGCTGTCGCTTACTTCGACGGGACATGGTATATATATATATATATACATATATATATATACGTATATATATATATATATTTTTTTTTTGTATTGGGGCATTTACCGCCATTTTCCGCTATACGTTAGCGGATATCATGGCGAGGCGGAATATGAGAAAGAGAAACGGAGACGGGGGAAAGGCACTAGAAGTGGGAGGGCAGCGGACGACGGGTGAGAAGTCACCTAAAGCTCAGATAGGATGCGAGATTGGGAGAGGAAGAGGAAAAGACGGTCAAGCGAGAAGAGAGGGCTCTCAGCGAGCATGAGACGCAAACGATCGGGGAGGGGGAAATCAGAAAGGAACGGAAAGGCGCGACGACGTACTGACGACAGGGTGGGGCATTCCACAAGGATGTGAGAGATGGTGAGGGGCGACTGGCAGGAGGCGCAACGAGGAGCCTCCTGCCGGAACATAAGGTAGCCGTGCGTGAGGCGCGTATGGCCGCCGATGCGAAGCCGCGCAAGGACGACCTCTTTGTGTCGGCAGCGGTGGAAGGAGGACGCCCAATATGACAGGCGGGGGCGTATGGACCAGAGTTTATTTCCGGTGGCCTCGTCCCAGGACTGTTGCCATACGCGGTCGTAGAAGGAACGAAAGACTTGCACATAGTCAGAGAAGGGGAGCGGGCGGGGGAGGGGAGGCATCGAGGCGGCGGACCGGGCTGTGCGGTCACCCGCCTCATTACCGGAAACACCAACATGGGCAGGAACCCAGCAGAAGGTGACCCGGATCCGGTGAACGGTGTGCAGGACATGGTACTCCTGTTGAATAAGGCGTACGAGGGGGTCCGGGTCATAGCGCTCGAGCGCTTGAAGGGCGCTCAGCGAGTCCGAGAAAATGGTAAAGGAAGACCGCGAGAAACTCGATACCAGACGGAGGGCTTCCAGAAGGGCAAAGAGCTCCGCGGAAAAGATGGAGGCCTGTACCGGCAGGGGGATACCCCGGGAGGTAAGTGACAGCGACGGAGAGAAGACAGCGGCCGCGACACCTGCAGGGGAGCGCGAGCCGTCGGTGTAAACGGGAACGTCGTCCGAGTGTAGGGGAAGATGGGCCAGAAAAGAAGACCGGAGGACGGTAGGAGGAGACTCCTTGCGCAGGCCACGAAGCGCCTGGCAGCGGCAGATAGGGGTGGTCAGCCAGGGGGGCGACAGGTCAAAGGAGAACGGCAGGTCAAAGGAGAACGGCAGGATAGAGGGTGGGGGGATCTCCAGGGATGAAAAGATCTCGGCCAGAGAGGCAGCGAAATGCCACGTGTCAGGCCGGGGTAGCGCCTGGGAGATCGCGGAGAAGAGTAGGGACATCGGGAGGCGGCAGATGCGAAGGTAACACTTCGCCATGAGAAGGCCCCGGCGAAGGGGAAGGGGGGGGTGCCCGCAGTCCACCTGAAGACTAGCGACAGGGGACGAGCGGAAGGCACCCGACGCCAGGCGAAGGCCTCGGTGGAGAAGAGGATCCAGCATACGGAGTGCCGGAGAGGAGGCGAAGCTGTAGACCACACAGCCGTAGTCGATGCGGGATTGCACCAAGGAGGTGTACAGGCGCAGCAGAGTACGCCTGTCCGCCCCCCAGGTCATGTGGGACAGGTGACTCAAGAGGGAGAGGGTGCGGCGAGATGATTGCCGCAACCGCCTAAGGTGTGGAACCCAACCGAAAAATTCGTCGAGGGTCATACCCAGGAATCGAACGGATGGGACGAGGGGAAGAGTGCCGGCAAGGGTAAGGGCGAAGGTAAGCGACAGACGGAGGCGCCGAGGACGGAAAAGCATACTGGAAGACTTAGAGGGTGAGAAAGCATAGCCAACCGAGGACGCCCAGCGAACCACCGCGTTGATGGCTAGCTGGAGTCGACGTTCAGCCAAAGACGGGAGGCGGCCAGAACAATAGATAGCCAGGTCATCGGCATAGAGGGAGCTACGAACGGAAGTAGGCAGGACCGTAGCGACTGTGTTCATCACTAGTGAAAAACACAGGACGCTAAGGACACTACCCTGAGGGACACCCTCCTCCAACGGAAAGCGGTCAGAGAGGGTAGAACCGATGCGGACGCGGAAAGAACGGGCGGACAAGAAGTTATAAATAAAGGAGGGGAGAAAGCCTACGAAACCCAGGGAGCGTAAGCAGTCAAAGACCGCGCTCCGCCGGGTAGGATCGTAGGCCTTCTGGAGGTCGAAAAAGACGGCGAGTACAAATTGACGCCGGGAGAAAGCCTCCTGCGCGTCGTGGCTAAGGAGGAGGAGGGGGTCGGTGGTAGACCGGAAGCGCCGGAAACCAGCCTGGGTAGCAGGGTATTGGTCACTCGCCTCCAGGGTAAGGGACAGCCGCGAGGCGACCATCGCCTCCATAACCTTGCAGGCGCAGCATGTCAGGGAAATGGGGCGATAGTTCGACGGGAGTGAGGGGTCATTATCGGGCTTCGGGATGGGGACGACGATGGACTCACGCCACCGGTCCGGGAATGAACCCTCCAACCAAATCCGGTTATAGAGGTCCAGTAAAAAGCTGAGAGCAGAGGGGTGGAGGTGCCGTAACAAGTCATAGGGGATATTATCGGGGCCGGGGGCGGAGGAGCGTCGGGGCGGAGGGCCTCCGAAGCTCCGTCATGCGGAAGAGGTGATTATAGGGGTCATCCCTATGAGGTGGAAAATCCGGTGGGTCGCGGCGGGAGTGGGGGGAATCGGAACTGGAGATGGCTGCGAAGTTCGCCGCGAGTGCGTTCGCGACGGCCTCCGGATCGGATACGAACTCGTCGTCCCCGACCCGAAGCACCGGGGGTCGAGGGGGACACGGGTCCCCTCAAAACTACGCACCCTGCGCCAAACAGTCGAGGGGGCAGTCGAGGAGGAGATCCCGGACACGTAACTCCGCCAGGAGGTACGCCGGCTAGTTTCAGGACCCGACGGCCACTGCCTTCAGGCGCTGAAACGCTATCTTGTGCTCCAGCTGGCGGGTCCGGTAGAAGCGGCGGCCGGCACGGCGCCGCTCCTGAACGGCATGGGAGCACTCTGGGGTCCACCATGGGACGCTTCGCGGCCTGGGGGAGCCAGAGGTACGGGGGATGCAACTGGCGGCAGCCGAGAGGATCTTACTCTCGAGGAAGGCGAGGGCCTCACTAACGGAGGGAAAGGCAGGAATTGATGGCGAGATCGCCGTGCCCCTCGCGTATGAGGCCCAGTCTGCTCGGGCGAACAGCCAGCGCGGGCGGACAGAGGTGGGGGGGAGGAGACGGGTCGGGGTAAGACACACTGGGAAATGGTCACTGCCGGAAGAATCCGGCAGGACCTCCCAGGTGAACTCCGTCACGATATCGAGGGAAACCAGGGAAAGGTCGATACAGGTGAAACTGTCGTGGGCCGAGTGAAGGCAGGTTGGGGAGCCATCGTTCAGAAAGGTGAACTCGAGCTCGTCCATAAGGGAGAGAAGGGTCCCGGAGAGAAAGGTGGAGCAAACGTCCCCCCAGGCCGGGTCCCGACTGTTGAAGTCCCCGAGAATCAGGAAAGGGTGGGGAAGCTGAAGAATTAGGTCACGGAGAGAATCGGGTGGAGGGCGTACGTTAGGGGAGAGGTAAAGAGAGCAGACCGTGAGCTGGCGTCCCAAAGAAAGGCGCACGGCCACAGCTTGCAGGACTGTACGGAGCGGTGCACGAAGACCGCGGAGCCCCCCCTACCCGCCCCATCGAGAGGCGGGGAAGGGAGCCCGCAGTAGCCGGACACTCGAGGGAGGGAACGGGATCCCAGAATCGTCTCCTGAAGGCAGAAACACGCCGGACACCTGGAGGCCAGGAGAGAGGAGAGACTCTCGAGGCCTACCAGGAGCCCGCGGATGTTCCACTGCAGGAGCGAGGTATAGGGAGGGGTAGGAAAGTCAGCGAAAAGGATGGTTATGGGGTGGGTGGGCCGATCGGGCGGCCCGAGATTAAAAAGGGGACTGGAAAGCCCCGGGGTCCAACGGGGGACGCCGAACGAGGGCGAAGGCGAGGGTCACCCCGACGAGGGGGCGATGTGGAACCAGACGCCGGCAAGTCCTCCAGAAGAGGAGTCTCCCGGACGTCCGGGGGAGAGCGATGCAGAGAAGGGGATGTGATGGGTACCCAGAAGGCCCCTCCCTTCACCGGAGGTGCAGGGGAGGCAGGACTACGAGGGGGTGAAAATAATACCTCACCCGGAAGCATAGGCAGGTCGAGGAGAGACATGGGGCGGGTCGAGCGCGGGGGCGTGCACGTCCCACCCACGCCGACCAGGCGGGCGAGTTCCCCCTCCAGTGGGTCCATCGACCGGGCCGGAGATGGGTGTATCTCAGCCCCCACCACGAGGGCCGTCGGGGACCCCAGGGGGGAGCGTGCATAACGGTTGCGCAGTGGGGACGGTGAGGACACCGGGCGGTAGGGCGAAGGGTGCGTTTATGTTTGGAGAGGAAGGTGATGCGAGGCCTCTGGCCTCGAACCTTTCGGGGTCACTACTGGCGCGGCGCTTGCGGCCCTTACCCCTCCGTCGTGCGGCCCGCATGGGTGACGGCGGGTCACAGTCCGGAATGGGGGTGGCTGAAGGCGCCGGTGGAGAGGGCGTAGAAGGGGCAGGGGGGGTTGCCGACGAAGCATCGGCGATCGCGGAGGGAACACGTGGGGACGCGCTGGTAGTACGGGGAGCCGCGGTGGGAGTCCGCTGGGCGGCAGAGGATGGACAGGGAGTAGCGGACACGGTGGGTGGAGGCACGATGGGAACCGCCGGTGAGAACGGGGTCTGGGCCGGCGGCGGCCGGGAACGGAGAGCCTCGGCATACGAGGCACCACGCCGGGCCTCGTGGCCACGCAACCGGTCCCGCGCCTCCCGAGCACTGAGAAACTCTGATGAACAGAGGGCCCGAACCTCCCTCTCAAAGAGGAAGGACGGGCAAGAGCGGGATGAAGCAGGGTGTGGTCCATGGCAGTTGGTGCAGGAAGGCAGAGCAGTACAGGGCAAAGGCTGGGGAGGGCCGCCGCAGCGGACACACAACGGGGCCGGCTGACGGCAGGAACTGCTCACGTGGCCAAACCTATTGCACTGAAAACAGCGCGTAGGATCTGGCACGTATGATCGAACCGAGAACCAAAGCCCCAGAATACCGAAACGGGGGGCACCAGTGAGTCGAACGTGAGGAGCAGGCGAGGAGAAGGGGCGGATGGGGATCGCGATTTGTCGGGAAAGCGATATACTCTCACAACACCCTGGGAGGCGAGGTCAGTCTGGAGGTCTTCCACCGGGATAGGTAGAAGACGAGCGGCGTAGATTGTGCCCTGGCACTGATTGAGACGGGGGTGGGGGGACACCGTGATCCCGCAGCCCAGGACATTGGGGATAGCGAGCAGAGAGGAGGTTTCGGCAGAGGAACGCGACCTTATCAGAATGGAGCCATCCCTCTGAGGCCGAAGGTCGAAACGAGCCGTCCCCGTCACCCCATGGATCGCTCCAAAGAGGCGTTCGTGGTTAGTGGGGAGGGGCTTGGAGGAGGAGGGGCGGAGGACGAGGAACTTGTCCACCGTCCTAAGGCCGAGCGAAGCCGTCGGGCCAAACACCACCGGTACTTCGAGGGGACGGGAAGACGAAAAAGGCGGACGGCGACGTCGGGTCCAACGTCCCCCAGGGGCCGAGGAGGCCGGGGGCGATGAGGCCCGACCGGAGTGGGAGGCGACCGGGGCCGCAGGCTTCCCATCTGAGGGCAAGAAAGCAGGTGGGTCCCTATCGGGACGTGGAATATGGGGGGATCCAGGGGTCGGGGGGTCCACTGCAGGTCCATCCGCCGCTGGCGGGGGTCTGGCAGCGGCGCCACTAGCCTGGGGAAGAGAGGGAGAGGAGGCGTTGGCCAGAAGAGCAGACGGGGTGGGCGAGGGCTGCCGACTGCCCTTACCAGACCCAGGGTCCAAAGAGGTAGTCAGAGGGAGGTCAGGTTCACAAGCCGGGTCGTCAACAAGGTCCATTAGATTTGTAAATGTTTCCATAAAAAATGTTATTTTTGTTTCGCGCCCGGGGCCGCGGGGAACCGATTACCCGGGGCCCAAGGGGACCAAGCGCATGCCGGCGGGGGATGGGTGCCTCGTCCCATGTAGGTACCCCCGTTTCAAAAGGGGCCCTTGCAGCGTCGAAAGTTCTCCCCCTCCGGCAGCAAAGACCAAGGCCCCCCAGGGTCCCAGGCCCGGGCACACCTACCAGCCAACTAGTCTGGCCCCAGCCATGGGGGCGAGACCCCCAGCGACCAGCCCCGGCAGTCCACGGGGCGCGCAAAGTGTCGGACCGAGAAGGCAGAAGAAACAGAGGGGGCAAGGAAGAGGGGAAAGAGGGGAAGACAGGAAAGAGGGGGCTGTAGGATAGCAGGGTATGCTAAAAGTCTACTTCGCAACCGGGCGGGAGACCCGGCAGGGCCCGCAGCCGCGGCTGACCCCCCTCGCCACATGGAGGCAGGAGCCCGCGGGCGATCCACCCCAGAAAGACCGCCCGCGGGGAGGGGATATATATATATATATATATATATATATATACAGGGTGTCCGAGAATTATCTGTACAAGTTTTGGCTGTTATTAAAAGTCAACCATGAAGTGTAAAAATTCTACTGTTGTCCCATTTTACAGAGAATCTCATTAAGTTTTTTCTGATACCAAGTTTTGACAAGTTTTTTAGAAATTCCAGTTTGTCCGAAAATTATCTGTACAATTTGATCTTTTAATAAAATTCTTGATAACACACGTAAAATTCTTAAACAAGATTATTTAGAATCAGTATTTTCAAAAGTTTCTTTTATTAAAGTAACGTTGTTAAAAACATTCGATATGTGCACCATCAGTGATTCGCAAAACATCCACTCGATAATCCAAATGTTGCCATGTACGCTGCAGCATATCCACATCAATTCGCTCAATAGCAGCTGTGATTCTTGCTTTAAAATCATCAGTCTGTCACCCGCGTACAAAAAAGAAAAAACTTTTCAAAACTTGTTATCAGAAAAAACTAAATGAGTTTCTCTGTAAAATGGGACAACACTGGAATTTCTACACTTCATGGTTGACTTTTAATAACAGCCAAAAATTGTACAGATAATTCTCGGACACCCGATATATATATTCTCATTTTATACAATACGTGTGTCCGTTTCATTTACAAGGGGAATCTAAGGACTACCTCGTTAATCACGAGTTTATAATTACCCTCATAGTCATAAAAATTGAACTTCTTTTTAAGAAATCTGAATAGCTGCATCCTTCATTGGCCCAAACAAATGGAAGTCTGAAGGTGCCAGATCCGGGCTGTATGGAGTGTGGGGTAACACAGTGAAGCGCATTTTTGTGATGGCCTCTCTTCTTTGCAAACTGTTGTGTGGTCTTGCATTATCGTGCAAAAGATGGACGTCTTCCAGTTTTCTCTCCGGTCGAACTCTGGAGTCTCTGTAGGGTAGCAATATATGGCTCTGAGTTGATTGTTTGTCCTTTCTTTATAATGTCCACCAGAATCACCCCTTTCATGTCCCAGAAGATGGTGGCCATAACCTTTCCTGCAGAGGGAGCCATTTTGAACTTTTTATTGTGTGGGGAGTCTGCTTGATGCCACTCCATGGGTTGGCGTTTTGTTTCAGGTTCAAAGTGGTGTACGAAAGCCTCATTCCCAATCATAATCCGTGAAAGGAAATCATCCCCTTTGTTTCGTATCGAACCAACGACTCAGAAGCAATTTCTTTTCTTTGGGCTTTGTGATCTTCAGTCAGTTTGCGAGGAACAAACCGTGAACACACTTTTGACTATCCAAGTTGCTGAATTATCGTATTCACACTTCCTTCACTAATTCCTAGCTCCAGTGAAAGCTCCTTGTATGCGACTCGCCGATTTGATCGAATGATGCTGTTAACACGTTGAATAGTGTGAGATGTTACAGCCGATGCCGGGCGACTGCTGCGTGGCTCATCATCGAGGTTGGTTCTCCCTCTCTCCGATGATCTCTCACGTTTAGACCAGCGTCCAAGTGTGCTTCGATCAACAACAGCATCTCCGTAAACGTTTTGTAAACGTTTGTGAATATTTCCAACTGTTTCCCCGATAACAGCTCTCTGTTTACGACGCACACCACTGTTAGATGCCATTTTTTAAACTGCGTTAACCATCAATTTTATACAAGGGCGTTTAAAAGCAGTCTTATACAAGGAGGGGAGGTTCAAACGAAAAATCCGGTTATGTGTAGCTCAGAAAGTTCAAACTTACAGCCCAAAAGACATTTCCGCCCTATGGCTATGATTTAGCTAAGAAAAAAGGGTGGGGCAAAATATATTGAGTGCCCCTAGTATATATATATATATATATATATTATATATATATATATATATATATATATTCCTCCAGTGTCTAGGGAAGATCCCTAGACACTGGGGAAATACCAAGCATCTTGAAAAGAGCAAACATTGTCCGTATATATAACGGAGGGGATAGATCTCAAGCAAAGAACTATAGACCAGTGTCATTGACGTCCCACCCCACCAAAATATTTGAAAGAATAGTCAGATAGAAAATCTGACTTCTTCGAGACACTGGAAAAATTCAACGAAAATCAGCACGGATTTCGATCGGTAAGATCATGCGTATCACAACTTATAGAGCACTATAACAATATCCTAGATGCACTTGAAGGCAATAAAAATATACACGGATTTCGTTAAAGCTTTCGACAAATGCGATCATGGTATAATAGCACATAAAATGAAACATATGGGAATAACAGGCAAAGTTGGAAAATGGATCTACAACTTTCTCAGAGAACGTATACAGGTCGTCAAAATTCAAGGTGTATCATCATCAGAATCAGAATTACGAAGTTCATTACCACAACGTACAGTAGTGGCCCCACTCCTGTTTATTACACTGGTCTACAAATTTTGAAAAAGTTTGTGCTTCCGAGGTAAAATGTGTTTCCTATTATGGATTTTGGGGTGCTGAAAACGAATATGACCGTAAGAACAGTCTATTGGCTACAGTTTCCAAGAAAATTTAAATTACACATTTTGCGTATATGTATACCATATATTAGTAACATACCTGTATAATGCAGTCACTTATATTGATTCAACCCTTCGCTTCTTTGCTTGTCTCTTGTATTCAACTTCTGGAGCATCTCTTGTTATTGTTCAGCAGTAGTCTGCTAACAATGATGGACTCCATTTCCCGTGGTAGCGTTTCTCCATCGCTGAGATATCCTGGTGGAGACGTTCACCATGTTCATCGCTGACTGCTCCGCAGTTGGCCGGAAAAAATTCCAGGTGCGAATGGAGGAAATGTATCTTTAAAGACATATTGCAGCCCATATTTTGAAAGGACAACAGCAGGTTTTCCACCAGCTCCCTGTAATTGTCAACTCTGGTATTTCCGAGAAAATTGGTTGCTACTAACCGGAAAGCATTCCACGCTGTCTTCTCCTCACCACCTAGGATACGGTCGAACTCCTCATCTCTAAGAAGCTCGCGGATCTGTGGACCAACAAATACACCCTCCTTGATTTTTGCTTCACTGAGCTTTGGGAATTTACCACCGAGGTACTTAAAAGCTGCCCCCGTTTTATCCATAACTTTAACAAAATTTTTCATGACGCCCAGTTTGATGTGTAAGGGTGGTAACAAAATCTTGCTCGATTCTACAAGTGGAGGATACTGAACATTTTTTGTTCCAAGTTCGAATAAGTGTCGGAGTGTCCAATCCTTCTTGATGTAATGAGAAGTCCTAGCCCGACTATCCTATTCACACAGAAAACAGCAATATTTAGTGTAGCCCGGCTGCAGTCCAAGCACGATAGCAACTTTCAAGTCACCACAAACCTGCCACTGATGATTGTCATAGTTTATGCAGTTTAAAAAGTTGAAGTCTCATGTTGTCATATGTTTCCTTCATGTGGACTGCATGACCAACTGAACTGGAATTGATGGCAATACGTTGCCAACATGCAACAAAACAGCTTTTAGACTCAACTTCGATGAATCAATGAACAGTCTCCACTCATCAGGATTGTGAATAATGTTGAGAGCTGCCATCAGACCATCGATGTCGTTGCAAGCTACAAGGTCACCTTCCATGATGAAGAATGGGACAAAATCTTTTTGACGGTCACGAAACTTACATACTCTAACATTTTCAGCGAGGAGATTCCACTGCTGCAATCTGGAGCCCAACAGCTCTGCCTTACTCTTTGGCAGTTCTAAATCTCTGATAAGGTCGTTTAATTCATTCTGAGTTATCATGTGCGGTTTAGAAGATGTCAAGTTATAAACAAATTCAGGGTCTTGTGAAGTTGAAGGCTCACAAGTTTCGCAGGTTCCTCATTCTCCTCGTCCTCTGACTCCAGGGAGAATGAGTGTGGGGGCTCAGGAACGGGTAGTCCTTCGCCGTGAGGTACCGGGCGTATAGCAGAGGGTATATTCGGATATTGTAAAATCCACTTTTTCTTCTTGCAAATACCTTTCTTGACTGGAGGTACCATGCAGAAGTAACAATTGCTGACATGATCTGTTGGCTCCCTCCACACCATTGGCACTGCAAAAGGCATAGATTTCCTTTTCCGATTCAATCACTGGCGAAGGTTTGTTGCACAAGTATTGCAGCATATGTGTGGGGCCCAGCTCTTGTACTGATCTCCAATCTTACAGCCAAAATAAAGTTGATAGGCTTTCCTAATCACGGCGGTTATAGCACGCTTTTGTAATGCAAAAGTCAATTCTCCACAAACATAACAGAAGTTATCTACACTGTTCACGCAATTACGAGGCATCTTTGTTCAAATTAGGCTGAAAAAAATTCAGTTTCCAAAGCAAACACTAAAAAGAGTTTGACAAGGGTGCACTGTATGACTTCCGCGAATGAACTGATGCTGTGGCGTAATATGTAGACGCCTGTGACATATCGACGCCTTGACTCTACTGCGCATGCGCGTAGTTATATTTTTTTATTTTAATAAATTAATGTAATTACATTGCATTTTAATAATTTTAAATTAGGTAAGGTTAAGTTAGGTTAGTATTCCATTTATTTTGATATAAAAAACATTATGAGAAGCAATATGTTAAAATGATCCAATCTATTTTTTAATAAATAATTTACAAATACATAATGTAATAGATAAATTTAAAATTATTTTATTGTATATATATATATGTATATATTTACATTAATTTATTAAAATAAAAAATATAACTACGCGCATGCGCAGTAGAGTCAATGCGTCGATGTGTCACTGGCGTCTACATATTACGCGACAGATGCAGTCCAGTTAGTAGGGTGCAGGGTTGCCCGATATCTTTATAAATAGAGCCAATTGGCAATTTTAGACATCATTTTCGTATTCAGTGACCCAAAATTAGTAAAGATTGACTACTTTTATTTCCGAAGCATTTTGGCTGTAGACCAGTGTTATCAGACCAGTATTATCAGACATAGTGGAGTAAACAGCAACAATATAGTAACATCCTTTGCGGACAATACAAATATCAGCAGAAAAATCAGCGATGCAAATGAAGTGGAGGCCTTGGAGAAGGACACGAACGAAATATACAAATTGTCAGAAGACAACAGTATGTCATTTAACACCAATAAATTTCAGCTCTTGAGATACGGTAGAAATGAAGAACTTAATCAGGAAATTCAGAGAAGCACGAAAGCGGTCGACTTCGGAGTAATAATGACCGATGATGCCAAATTTGAGACACAAAATCAGATAGCAATAAACAAAGCAAAAAGAGTCGCGAGACAGATCCTAAGAACGTTTAAAAGGAGGGACAAGACACTGATCATACCAAAACTTGAATACTGCTCAGCTTTGACGTTTTCATAAAAAGAGGAAGAAATTAACAAACTACAAGAAACGCAGAGACATTTCACAGCCAAGATTGATGGCTGCAAAGAACTCAACTACTGGGAAAGACTACGTAAACTAAATCTGTACTCCCTGGAAAGAAGAAGAGAGAGGTACACCATAATCTACATATGGAAAATGATTGAAAGATTCGTACCAAACTTTTAATTAAACCCAATTACCATCCAAACAACGCTGGAAATTAGGAAGGCAGAATGTGTAGTGTTCCCAAATTAAAGGCCCAAAAAGGACCTCCTCAACACTAAAGGAAAATAGCTTGATTGTCAGGGGGCCAAGACTTTTTAACCAGATTCCTAAGGACCTCAGAAACGTTACGTCAAAGTTGAAGTCTTCAAGAGAAGACTAGATGCCTGGCTCAGGACGGTACCAGATGAGCCGGGTGTAGATGGCTATGTGCAATGGAGAGCGCCAGAAAGTAACTCGCTCCTCCACCAAGCCAGGCCTAGAGGCGGGGCCACCAGCTTGACCTTCGTGTGAAGAGAGACCAACACACGGAACCTGAACGAGGTTAACGAGGTATATAGGGTAGAGAGACTATTAATAATATAAACTCAGGTGTAGGTATAAGTTTTAAGATTAGTGACTGATAATAAAACTTTTCGTCGCATGTATCATATATATTTTTGCCAGGAGTTGAAGATACGAGTATATGAATGTGTGCGTGTGTGTGTGTGTGTGTGTGTGGTGTATTTTGAGTAAGTAAATTTCACCATTTGTCTTCATTTTAATATGTACTGTATGTTGAACGTTGTATTAAGCATAACATATAATTTTTATATATGTTTTCTAGTTTTAGTGAAGTGAAGTATTCTTAGCTTAACTCTCAAATTATTTGAAGTGTACAGTATAATAGAATTTTAAGTGTAACTCGATTTTGTTCGTTTCCCAGGCGGCTGTTGGGTAGTGTTACATTTCTTTCAAATAAATTATAATAAACAGCGGAAACGGACAGTGATTGTCAGGGTTTGGTTCTTATTCATTCCGTGTAAAAAAGTTGAAAAATTTTTAGCATTAAAATTGTAGATCATGAACTTTATATTTTTATTCATGTGCATTATTTTTATCCTTATTATTATTTGGTAATGTGTGTGTGTGTGTGTGTGTGATCTTGCTGCATCAGGTGTGGATGGTCCTTAACCTTTATATTATTTATATGTATCACAACCTTTTTAAAATGGTTACCGGTAAACCTCATATTATTATTATTATTGTTACTTTATATTATTATTTATATGTATTATAAGCTTTGAAATTTCTTACCATTAAAACAGTGGCCCCCTAGAGTTCATGTTATGATGTCAGTATTATTATTCCACGTTTGTTCAAAAGCCATTAACGGCTTAAAATCTTATCAGGTATTAGAAGATCTTTTGAAGATTAAAAATTTTCCTCTAAAGTGTGCCTTCCCGCTTTTCCTCTCTTTTCTCCTTTGGCACCCAGCTCTGGCACTGGCACTCCTACCCACTTTTCCCCACTCTTTCACTTTGCACCTATGCTACTTATATATATATATATTTATATATATATATATATTTTTTTTACTGCAAACAACACAGTATAATTAATGTAAAGAACGACGCTTGTGTAGAAGAGCGTTCCGCACAAGATGAGGAGAGAGAACGAGCAAATGAAAAATGAGGTACCTCCGAGGAATCGAACCCGGGATCATCCAATTGCCGGTCGGATATGTTAACCACTACACCAAGGACCCCGATCAGTCAGTGCTCGTAATTCTCCTACATACGAACGGAATCAAATGCCCTGAGGGGGCACCTTCGCATGCCGTACATATATATATTTTAACTGCAAACAACACACAGTATAATTAATGTAAAGAACGACGCTTGTGTAGAAGAGCGTTCCGGAGAACGAGCAAATGAAAAATGAGGTACTTCCCAGGAATCGAACCCGGGATCATCCAATTGCCAGTCGGACTCCTGGGAGGTTCCTCATTTTTCATTTGCTCGTTCTCCCTCCTCATCTTGTGCCGAACGCTCTTCTACACAAGCGTCGTTCTTTACATTAATTATACTGTGTGTTGTTTGCAGTTAAAATGTATATGTGTACGGCATGCGAAGGTGCCCCTTCAGGGCATTTGATTCCGCTCGTATGTAGGAGAATTACGAGTACTGACTGATCAGGGTCCTTGGTGTAGTGGTTAACATATCCGACCAGCAATTGGATGATCTCGGGTTCGATTCCTGGGAGGTACCTCAGTTTTCATTTGCTCGTTCTCTCTCCTCATCATACTTATTCGAACTATAGTGGATGCAATTTCCCAGAAGAGTTCCTTGTTCCATGCACGGTCTGGGAGACTGTCTTTAACATATATGTTTCTCAGGGGACCATTCTGAGTTTGTGTATATATATATATATATATATATATATTGTGTGTGTGTGTATATATATATATATATATATTGTGTGTATATATATATATATATATATATATATAATATATATATATATACTTGAATATTAGATATCCTGACTGGCGTATTCCCGCTTGTTTTGTTTTGACATGAAAATGTTTTTTCTTTGCTTAGCTTCATCAATGCTTAAATTTGGTTTATTTTGGCTTGAAAATGTTTTTGTTTCTTCTTCAATAAATCTACTGTTCACTCAGCCATATCGATGCTTAGACTGGCTTGTTTGATATTTTGGGGCAATCAAACCGTTTGGTGCAGACAGTCTAAACGGCTTTACGCGGCTTTACTGGCTGATTTTCCCGTTGTCTCCCTCTTCTGTCTGAAGACTGGGTGAAGAAGGTTCTATTACATCTAAATTTTTATATATATTCTTATTTGAAGTAATATATTATTTTAATTTAAATCAAAGTTCTCTTTTAAAGCACTTTGTATATATGCTTTGCAAAAATGTGTAAACATTCTGAATAATTTTAATTATATATGACGGTGACCCATAAAATTATATATATATATATATACACACACACACACAGTGTATATATATATATATATATATATATATATATATATAATATTTAGGAGAAATCCAATGACAAGGAGGAATGTAAATGCCATGAAAAGTCTTCTTTAATGCGAAACGTTTCGAGCAATACGCTCATCATCAGGCTAGATAATAACAATATGAAATTAGAATCAATAAATAAATGTGAACAAGACAAAATAATTTCTATAAAACCTATTCATTAAAAGCAAATTTTAAAAAGACTAAAAGAAGAGGGTTAAATTCAAAGTTATAAAAATTACATATAAAATTACAGGAAATTTAAAAAGCTATTTTTAAATTACATATAGTAAATTTGAAATTAGTACACTGGAATAATTAACACTAATACAATGGAATAATTAACACTACGAACCTTTCAATGCTGGTTCCGAGGCACGAGTAATTTAAAACAAAACAAAACAGGAAACAAACTATGGGTTGGGCGGTTGGAGAGTTATAAGTTGGGGAGGGGGGATTATAAAAAATTGGGGAGGGGGGAGGGGAGTTGGGGAGGGGGGATTATAAAAAATTTAGAGGGACAGCTGAGGAATCCACGTTTAGAGAAGGGGTCAATGTTTTAATATAAAGAGATTCCAAAATTCTAAGTGAGTTAGGACAAGAATTACAACCGAGAATTTTAAAATTATCTAAAGTGACATCAGTTTTGCATTTAATACTATGTTCCCGAATACTAGAGGCTTCTTTTTTATTTAAAATTTTACCTGTTCGGCAACTTATTCCCATATGCGAATAAAATCTAGCCCTGAGGGAGCGCACGGTGCTGCCAATATAAGTACCAAGGAGACACCTTGGGCAGGTAAATAAATATACAACACCGCTACGCAACGAATCATGAGTTCGATCCTTCGCTGAGAAAAAGCTACCTAAAGACATTTTGTTAATAAATATAATGCGAAAATCAGTATGATAAAAAAATTTCTTAACAACTTTGTAAATTTAAGTTTAAATTCTTTATTCATGGGACCCATTTCAGGTCTCCTCTCACCTTTTGCGAAAAATGCTTATACTATAAATAACTCTTATGAATTTCAAAAAGATCTTCTTAGTGAGAATTTCGATTCAAAAAAGTTTTTTGTCAGTTTTGATGTAAAGTCGCTTTTCACGAATGTACCTGTATCAGAAACTATTGCCATTATTTTAGATAGGGTTTTTAGCTTTGTTGATAGTTTTCATGGATTTTCATGGTCTTATTTTAAGGAACTTTTAGAATTGGTTTTTAAGCAATGTTATTTTACTTTCAATAATAAGGTTTACCAACAAATTGATGGTGTTGGGATGGGATCACCCGTCGGACCTTTATCAGCTGATTTTTTTATGACTCATTTAGAAAGTGTAATTTTTAGACAATCTCCCACCCATTGTAAACCAATTTTCTATCGACGCTTCGTTGATGACTCGATAGCTGTTTTTGATAATGCTGTACAAGCGCAACAATTTTTTAACTTCTTAAATTCCCTGCACCCCAATATAACTTATACAATGGAAACTGAGAAAAATGGCTCCCTTCCCTTTTTAGATCTTTTAATTTCGAAAAAAAGGTGATTCTATTACTACATCAGTTTACAGGAAACCCACTTTTACTGGTTTGGGCATGAATTTCTTTAGTTTTACTGATTTTAACTATAAGATGTCGTGTATTAAAACTCTCTTGTTCAGAGGATATAATTTGACCTCTAGTTTTACCTTACTTAACGATGAATTTAATAATTTAAGATCATATTTTACCAATAATAGTTTTCCTGTTCAATATGTAGATAAACTAATAAGATCTTTCTTAAATAATGTTTATAGCCCTCAACTTCCCTGTATTTCAGTGCCTAAAGATATAAAATATTTCTTGGTACCTGAAATGGGTCCCATGAATAAAGAATTTAAACTTAAATTTACAAAGTTGTTAAGAAAATTTTTTATCATACTGATTTTCGCATTATATTTATTAACAAAATGTCTTTAGGTAGCTTTTTCTCAGCGAAGGATCGAACTCCTGATTCGTTGAGTAGCGGTGTTGTATATTTATTTACCTGCCCAAGGTGTCTCCTTGGTACTTATATTGGCAGCACCGTGCGCTCCCTCAGGGCTAGATTTTATTCGCATATGGGAATAAGTTGCCGAACAGGTAAAATTTTAAATAAAAAAGAAGCCTCTAGTATTCGGGAACATAGTATTAAATGCAAAACTGATGTCACTTTAGATAATTTTAAAATTCTCGGTTGTAATTCTTGTCCTAACTCACTTAGAATTTTGGAATCTCTTTATATTAAAACATTGACCCCTTCTCTAAACGTGGATTCCTCAGCTGTCCCTCTAAATTTTTTATAATCCCCCTTCCCCAACTCCCCTCCCCCTCCCCAATTTTTTATAATCCCCCTCCCCAACTTATAACTCTCCAACCGCCCAACCCATAGTTTGTTTCCTGTTTTGTTTGTTTTAAATTACTCGTGCCTCGGAACCAGCATTGAAAGGTTCGTAGTGTTAATTATTCCATTGTATGAGTGTTAATTATTCCAGTGTACTAATTTCAAATTTACTATATGTAATTTAAAAATAGCTTTTTAAATTTCCTGTAATTTTATATGTAATTTTTATAACTTTGAATTTAACCCTCTTCTTTTAGTTTTTTAAAATTTGCTTTTAATGAATAGGTTTATAGAAATTATTTTGTCTGTTCACATTTATTTATTGATTCTAATTTCATATTGTTATTATCTAGCCTGATGATGAGCGTATTGCTCGAAACGTTGCGCATTAAAGAAGACTTTTCATGGCATTTACATTCCTCCTTGTCATTGGATTTCTCCTAAATATTAAATTGAAGCTTTGTAGAAGCAACCCGCATGACTATATATATATATATATATATATATATATATATATATATATATATATATACACACACAGTATATTCTGAATAATGTTTATGTAAAAAATTGTGGACCCTAAAATTCATACTATTACGTCATTGTGCCAGTGCCACTACCCACCCTCTACACATTGTCGAGTTGAACTAACCTAACGTAGCCTAATCTAATTAATAAGCTTTTATGAACTCCGTCTCCGAACTATGTCTGAGTTCTGCAGTTTTGTCGAAAAAGTATTATAAACCAATAAACATAAATAAATAACACAAGTACACGTTTGAAAACTTGTCGATCGATTTTTACAAACTAGTTGGTGATTCTATATAATTTGAGTGCGCTGATCTCAAAAATATAGTTAGTTTTTCCCTATCATTTATGGGTTTCTTACTACAGGGTGTCATAAATCCCCCATTTATCCCCAAATGTGAACCATCTTATCGAGACCAACATTGGATTGCACATGCTAAACCATAAATTTTGTTGTTTCTAGACTACAGTAACGCTTACATAATAATGTAGGGTAAATATATATAACAACCAGTCCCGTTCCCAGCAAAATACTCTCTTTCTTCCCATCAATGGGTGGTTAACATTTGGGGACAGATGAGGTATTACAACACCCCTTGTAGCACGAAATCTTTAGGTGATAGAGTAAAACCTAATTAAAGCAGAATTAAATAGCTCCTAGCTCTTGGACAAGCATATTGCTTGTTTATGAAAGAATAAAAAAATAACTGAAAGAAACAAAATATATTTACCTTCTTTACTTGCAAACATGTGTCGGATGCCAATAAATTGTTCTCCTGCAATCTAGACCCCAAAAGTTCTGCAGAGTCCTTAGGCAGATTCAAATCCCTGACTAAGTCATTTAGTTCGGCTTGGGTTAATGGTTTAGGAGGATCTCGGTCAGCTGTTGGCTGTTCATAAACATCATCATTGTCTGGATTTGGAGCTGAATCAGAATCTGAATTGTATTGATCCAGACTCTCGGGTGGGCGGGGAATAGGAACTTCTGGACCATGGGGTACCGGCCTTATTGCAGATGGAAGACTTGGGTATTGAAGACTCTCTTTATTCTTTGCATTATAACCTTTAACACTGCAAAAACAGAAGTAGCAGTCGTCGGTATGGTTTCTAGGCTCACGCCATACCATAGGGATCCCAAATGGCAAACTTTTCTTTTTACCTTTGCTCCAATTCCTTAGTGCCGCAACACACGTAAGACAAACCTTGTGTGGAGCCCAACTTTTGTCTTGATCTCCTAATTTAACTCCAAAATAAGCATGATAAGCTCTCTTAATGAAGGTCGTTACATTTGTCCTTTGTTTTACAACATACCGACCACAATTTCCACAAATATAACAAAATATGTCTGGACTATGGGTACATCCTCTAGAAGCCATTATTAAAATTTTAAAGACTTAATGTTAGAATTATCTATCTGAAAAATAGGAAAAAACGAAATTAATTAAAGATAAAAAAGGTAAAAATTACAAAACGCCCCAAAATTGTTTTGCTAATAACTCTAAAACTGTGGGTGATAGAAAACAACTGGTAGCATTTTTGAATTCAGCGCAGCGAACTGCTTCAGAATCACAACTCAAAATAAAGAAATCGATTTTCATGCAGACAGGTGTAATCAATTAAAATAAAAGTTTTCAGAACTCTAACGAAAGGCGCCCGACTCATACAAACTCCGCCCAGTTACCGATATATCTAGAGTATTTCTAAAATTTAAATACATATTATCATTTATCTAATAACATAGCACAAGCTGAGAAAGTGGTAAGAGCAATAAAATGAAATGTAAGAAATTGAACTTCTTACAAGTAAGGATTCCATTAGTTAATGAAATCATCAGATAATATTTTAAAGGTTTCTACTATTAAACTTTAAATAAATATCCACAGAAAGCTAAGCTCTCTTCAAAACTGCTTACTCAAGGCTATAAGCTTTTTTCAAGCGATCTTAAAATTTAATTTTTAGAAATATGTTTATGAAGTCTATGAGTTTATAAGTAAATTTTTTGTTTAGAGTTTGTCTCCCACAAGAGCCTATCGTTCATTTCTGAGACTGAATAATATTCATAAATATTTCAAAATATAAATAGTTGATAATTACGAAACAAAAATGTCTAAGTGTTGTTAGATTTTACCTTTCTGACTAATTTTGCTGTTAATTTTATCAGACTTCATCTCATTTCTCCCTAGTTTCCCCACTATACTTATAAATAGATAACAATTTCTAGAATTCTTATCGAGTGTGCTGCCAGATCTATTTGAGGCGCTCCGGACCACAAGCTGCCAAGCGCCAAAAAAAAAAGGAGAAAAATGCAGTTAAAGTTTGTCATCATGCAAAATGTTATAACTTTTGAACCAATAACGATATTTGATTGATTTCGACCATACGTACAGGTCCACAATCTGATCCCTGGCTCACCCACGCGAAAGAGGAAGAGTGGGTGCTGGTTAAGTGTGCGGTCTACCTACGATTGGTTAGGTTTAATCATGATATTTTCGTTAAAACTAACGAAAATATCATGACTAAACCTAACCAATCGTCAAGGGCGATTGACAATGGGATGTAAACAAACAATTAGTAAACAAGATAAGAAGCTATAATTAAAAGGTAGACCGCCGAATCGTAGGTAGACCGCACACTTAACCAGCACCGGAAGAGTGAGGGAGTATAGTGGTATAAATAACACAATTCTGGCCCCACTGGCGCTTGGCAGGTTGTGGACCGGAGCACCTCATTTATTATGTTATAATGTTATAATGTTATAATGTTTCAGCCCAAGAAAGACCCTAGGATCCACTCATGGCTGGTCTACCTAACTGTGTTTGTAATTCTGTATTGCGCATGTCCTCCGTGGTGGCGGAGGAGCCCCACAATTTTACGTGGGTTCCGAACCACAAAAACCTTAATTTTACTACCTTAAACTATACCCAATAATCATGGTAGTCCCAAGTGGTGGACGAGGGAAATAGGCGAGTTCATAAATGAGCGTAACAGAGCCTACAGACTTAATAAGCGCAATGGCACGGTAGCTAACTTTAATAGATATATCGAGCTTAGACGTCAGGTTAAAAGATCTGGTAGGAATGTTAAGCGTAATTTTGAGATACTTGTTGCTGCGGATAGTAAACATAATATGAAAAAGTTTTTTGACTACGTCAATAATCGTAAGCCGATAAAAGATAACATAGGCCCTCTAGTGAACGCTAACAGCGCTTTGGCTTCCGACGCTTAGGCAATGGCGGGTATTTTTAACAACTTTTTTGAGACAGTTTTTACCGTAGAAGACATAAATAATGTCCCCGACGTGGACGATATCGTTCCATTTAGTAGCGAGACTATTTTGAATGAAATAACTGTTTACGAGGGTGAGATTGCGCATTATATCGAAAAGCTAAAAGTTAGCAAGGCTCCAGGCCCTGACGCGCTTTATCCTAGACATTTGAAAGGTTTGAAAGACGTTATCGTAGGCCCCTTTACAAAAGTTTTTAATAAGTCACTGGAAGCGGGGATTATTCCTGAAGACTTACCTAACGTTATGCCCATTTTTAAAAAAGGCGAACGCACAGTAGCTAGCAATTATAGGCCTATTAGCTTAACGTCAATTGTCGGTAAACTTCTGGAATCCGTACGTAGTTAGGGATCGGATCGTCGATCACTTAGAAAGTCGCAATTTGATTAATAATAATCAGCATGGGTTTCGATTCCATAAATCTTAAAACCCACTCTAATAGATAGAGTTTATTTCCACAACAGTTTCGATGCCCACTGGCATCCTCTTCGGGTGGATACAGAAAAACGAAGAGGATGCCAGTGGGCATCGAAACTGTTGTGGAAATAAACTCGGCCATAAATCTTGTTTAACTAATTTGTTAGAGTTTTATAACGAAATAGTGCGCGTATACGATAGGCATAGACCGGTTGACGTTATTTATTTAGACTTTAAAAAAGCGTTCGATACAGTTCCGCATAGAAGATTAATTGTGAAGGTTAAAACGCACGGTATATGCGGTCAGGTAGCTAACTGGTTAGAGGAATGGCTTCGTGCTAGGAAACAGAGGGTCGTTGTTAATGGTAGTGAATCGGGGTGGTTGGATGTAGGTAGCGGTGTCCCACAGGGTTCAATGTTAGGCCCATTGCTATTCGTAATCTACATTAACGACATAGATGTAGGCTTGACCAGTAACGTGTCAAAATTCGCGGATGATACTAAAATAGGCGGTAAAATTCTTAACGTGGACGATAGAAATAGGCTACAAGACGATGTAAATAGGATTATGGAGTGGACGGATAAGTGGCAGATGCAATTTAACGTAAAGTTTTGCATATAGGTTCTCGTAACAACAATTACACGTACACGATGGATGATAGAGAGTTAGCGATTGTTGACGAGGAAGTAGATTTCGGCGTCTAAGGATTTAAAAGTACCCGTATTTGCGTGAGGATATTGATAAGTTAGAAAGGGTTCAGCTACGCGCCACGAAACTAATTCCGTCACTTCGCAACAAGTCTTACGAAGCTAGGATTAAAGAGTTAGACTTGCATTCACTCGAAACTAGGAGATTAAGTGGGGAGCTCATTGAAGTTTTGAAAATCGTTAATAAAATCGATAACGTAAATTTTAACAAATTGTTCATTTTCGATAATAACACTACTCGCAATAACAGATTTAAATTACGTGTTAGACGTTTCATTACTAACATCGCTAAAAACTTTTTTACGTTCAAAGCAATTGATAAATGGAATAATCTTCCCCGGTCCGTCGTGAACTCTATCAGCGTTAATATGTTTAAGAGCCGTTTAGATAGGCATTTTAAAAATATTAACGTCGTGTATAATAATAAAACAATTAGCAGAAGGAGCTCTGGGGGTAATGGTCGAGGTTTGAGTCTGTTGACGAGTAATGCCAGCTTGTGACATGCCAGCGTGTGATATGCCAACAAAATTATATTAAAAAGAAAAAAAATTAGACTGACACACTTAGATGTAGCTCGTAGCGTAAACTAACCCACTTTTTGTTATACTCTTCATACTTTTTTTTTTTTAATTTTCTTATCCTCTCTTTACTTGCATGTCTTTAGTTTGCATGGTATGGCAGTGTTTGAATTAAGACCGTATTTGCATGGTTTACTTCTTTTCATCTTTCACCCCTTTCCTATTCTCTTCGACTATTTTTCCGACTTGTCGGCAGTGGCCAGCGGATGATGATGGTGAGTCTTTCTCTTTTTCTGAATGAATTTTAACCTACGAATGATAGATTTTGCTACTTATTTAACCCCTTATTCTCTTCTTTTAACCCCCTACTCTCTTCTTTCTCTCGGGCTAACCTTAGAGTGGATCTTAGAGTCTTTGTTAGTGTTAGCTTCTGTAGATCTGGAGAACATATGCATCTAATCGATTTTTAAACATATTTATAGACGTGCTGTTCTATATATTGTGCTATTTCGAGCTCTCTCTATTTACGTTATCGAACCCATTCATAATTTTAAAAACCTGGATTAGATCACCCCTTCGCCTCCTAGTCTCGAGTGTAGTCAGTTTTAACTCCTTAAGCTTATCCTCGAACGATTGTGACCTAAGCTAGTTGCTCTTCTCGTTCGGTTTTGTTCATATCCTTGCGCATATACGGATTCCAAAATTGGATCGCGTACTCCAAATGGGGTCTAACTAATGATTTAGTGTATAAAGAGGAACAATGATATCGCACGATTTGTACTCAAAATTCCTAGCTATAGAACCAAATACTTCATTTGCCTTATTGACCGCTGCTGTACTTTGTTTCGCTACTTTCAAATCACCAGTAATTATAACTCCTAAATCCTTTTCCTGATCTACGCTTGCCAACTCCTTCCCTGACACACTATACGCAAAATTACCGTTACGCGAACCTATATGAAAAATTTTGCACTTATCGACGTTAAATCTCATTTGCCATGTGATCGACCAATCAACGATTTTATTTAGATATTCCTGGATTTTACCTCTATCTTCTTCATTTACGCCCTACCACCCAACTTCGTGTCGACCACAAATTTGAAACTGTACTGACTAGGCCGACATCTAAATCATTAATATATATAATAGGGTTGTACCGATGTATCGGTATCGGCAGTATATGCCTGTTTTTAGAGTATCAATATCGGTATCGGTATCGACCGATACTGCGGATACTTTTCCAAGTTCTCATTTTAAAATTAATATTTAATTATTTATGAAATGCAATTGAATAAATTTTCATTTGAATAAACTTATTGAATACATATGAAGTTTCATTATTTTTCATTTCTTCCTCTTATTTTTTAAACTGCTATAATTTGAAACCAATTGCGTATCACGAGATTATTACATCAATTTTTCACTAGAATTAAACATTAACGCCTAGGGAGGACTTATATCTAGAGGTATACTTATGCAACGCACCTCGGGCCCCGAGTTGGACTAGAGTAATGTAGTAATTAGTAACTATATAGTGGCATACGTAGTTATAAAGAGTGTCTACTCTCTTGTGACTAAATTTATTTCAGTACGTTATATTCATACATTGAATGTGCTACAGTATGTACGACTATTACTGTATAAATAATTATTGATAAAATATGTTTTTATTGATTTTTAAAATAAAGTATCGGTATCGGTATCGGAAAAATATCGGCCTATTTGCGTAGCGGAGTATCGGTATCATTGGAAAAAAGAGTATCGGTATCGGCCAAAATTCTGGAATCGGTACATCCTTAATATATAAGAAAAAGCAAGGGACCCAATACAGAACCCTGAAGAACGCCGCTCGCTACATTAACCCGAGAAGACACCGCTCTATCAACGACCTTCCTCTGTTTTCTACCTCGCAACCACTCTTGTATCCAATTTAGTACTACACCCCTGATTCCATGAGCCCTAGTTTTTTCAACGACTCTTTTGTGGGGTACGGTGTCAAACGCTTTTTGAAAATCTAAATACACTACATCTACCGCCCGATGCCTATCGTAAACTTCAACCACGCTTTGGAAAAATTCTAAAAGATTAGTTAAGCAAGATTTGTTTCGTCTAAAACTGTTGTTTTAGACGAAACAACAGTATTTCTAATCAAGTTATGCAATTCTAAGTGTTCGACTATACGATCCCAAATTATCGATTCCACTAGCTTACCTACAACAGACGTTAAACTGATTGGCCTACAGTTTCCCGCCACATCTTTATTGCCTTTCTTAAAAATAGGCGTTACATTTGCTTACTTGAAATTATCTGGTACGCACCCCTGAGAAATAGACGCATTAAAAATCTTTGTTAAAAGCACAACACAACAGTGCCTTCCTTTAATTCTTTGAGTTGTATGGAATATATTGAATCCGGCCCAGGTGATTTAAGCATTTTCATTTTGAAAATATAGTGCAGTACCTCCCTTTCACTTACCACAATATTATTTAAACTATTACCATTATCGAAAGGTATTATGTCTATGACCGTAGGGATATTCGTTACATCTTCTATTGTAAAAACTGGCGTAAAAAATTCGTGTAGCAGAGTAGCCATTTGCTTGTTCTCGGAAACTAGCTCACCGTCAGAATTTCCCAATGATTCTAATACGCTTTTTACCGTAGTCCTGTGGTTAACGTATTGAAAACATCGCTTGGGGTTTTCTTTGCCGTCATGAGCTATGAAAATTTCAAAATCGCCCTTGGACTTTTTTATTGCGCTTTTTCGCTTCACGCCTTAAAGATATATACAGGGTGTCCCAAAAAAACTATATACTCTTTATAGCATCATATATTTTATAATTTAAAAAAAACCCAAACAATATATTGTTATAGCAATTGCCAATGAAAGGTAAATTAGTAATCTAAGTGATCAAAATGTTATAGCGAGTTGTTTGCATATAAAATTTAACTAATTACGCCAAGTGCTCAAAATGTTCTCCGGCGGCATGAATGCACTTTCAATACAACAAAATCGTGTGGTCTGATGAAGCTACCTTCAAGCTGAATGGCACAGTAAATCGACACAACTGCAGGTACTGGTCACTTGATAATCCACACGTTTATGTGGATAAACATGTTAATTTACCAGGATTAACAGCATGGTGTGGTTTATCATCCAGGGGTTTGGTTGGACCATTTTTCTTTAATGGGACAGTTACCGGTGCCGCATATCTCGACATGCTGCGGACAGAAATTATACCTGCAGTTCAGAAGTTGTTTGGAAACGACGACTTTTACTTTCAACAAGATGGAGCCCCCCCCCCTCATTATCATTGTGATGTCAGAAGGTACCTCGATGAAACGTTGCCTAACTGTTGGATAGGACGAAGAGGAAGCGTTTAGTATCCTCCACGTTCACCGGACTTGACTCCACTTGATTTTTACTTTTGGGGCTACCTGAAGGATGCAGTTTATGGTACAAGACCTGCAACACTCGAACACCTTAAGGATGCAATTAGGGAAAAGTGCGGGACCATCACAGCATCCACATTAGTCCATGTCTGCGAATCAGTTAGTCGACGCATTCAAAAGTACATTCATGCCGCCAGAGAACATTTTGAGCACTTGGCGTAGTTAATTAAATTTTATATGCAAACAACTCGCTATAACATTTTGATCACTTAGATTACTAATTTACCTTTCATTGGCAATTGCTATAACAATATATTGTTTTTTTTTTTTTAAATTATAAAATATATGATGCCATAAAGAGTATATAGTTTTTTTTGGGACAACCTATGGTTGTTTTGGAACCACAAATTGTCTTTATCGCACTAATGTAGCCTATAAGCCTCGCTCTACTCTTTATAATATCCCCTACTCTAGAAGTAAACCACAAGGGCTTGTTATTTACTTTCGCATGCTTAATCTTGTACGGTACACAGTTCTAAACCCTGTTTCAAACGATTTCCACATTATATTTGCGTTGGAGGTCCCCATTACGTTTTCCCATTTGATGCGTGACAATTCATTTCTAAATTTACCAAAATCTGCGCGCTGGAAGTCAGGAATTTTAATCGAGTTAGCTCGGTTCGAATGACTTACCGAGAGGACAAACTACCATATTGTGATAGCTATTGCTTAACGGTTCTATTACGTGAAGATCAGTAATAAGCCTATCATTCGTAGTTATTACTGAATCTAAAAAACTGTCCAACCTCGTAGGTTCCCCAACCTTTTGAATATGAAAGCTATCCTCAAGAAAATTAACTAAACGGTTACCTTCCGCGTCTCCCTGCATTGTATCGTAATTCACGTTAGCGCAATTAAAGCCACCCATAATTAAGACCTGTTCACTACTTATTATTCTCTTTAGTTCATGATATACTTCGTCCGTATCAGCTGTTCAGCTGTTTGATTAGGGGCCTATACATATCGGCAACAACAAGTTTGAACTCGCTCAATTTAAGTTCTGTTTTAGTCGAATCTATCGGTTCTGGAATTCTGCGCTTTAATTCTGTAGTGTTCGCAATATTATCTTTGATATACAACGTAACACCTCCTCGACTACCTATTCTGTTTTTAACAAAAGGTCTATAACCTCTAATTTGATACTCCCATAAAAAGTCACGTGTTTCAGTGCTAAGCCACGATTCATTTATTGCAATTAAATCATAGCCTTTGCAAGCAATTAAAGAAAAAAAATTGTTTATTTTGTTTCGTAGGCTTCGAGCATTTAAAGATAGAATCTTCAAATTATTTGTTAAAACCGCGTTTCCTTCGCGCGCTAGATAAATTAATATTTTTTGACCTGTAATTTAAGGAAATTACGCAGCTTGAAAAGAAGAGACAGTATTATGAAGTAGTCTTCCTAGACGCGCAGCTCTAACACCATTAAGATGAAGTCCATCTCTGAAGAACAAGTCCCTCCTGTCGTAGAAACTGCTCCAGAAATTTGCAAAATGCACTCCTTCCTGTTGGCAAAGAGACTAAGTTAATGTTAATATAGGTCGCCTTGCTGTAGAAATCGCTACGTTGGATAATTCGAGGAAGTATACCTGTTAAAGCAATCTTGGTTTTTTCCTTCAGTCCCTCTAACAAGTCCTGTACCTAGCTAGCAGCGCTTCCGATCTAGAATTTAAAACGTTATTAGTACCAACATGAATAACATACGTTGTGTCTTCAGAGGTTCCGTCTGTAAAATGGTCAACACTATTAGTTATATCCTCCACCCTTGCACCAGGGTAGCAGTAATGACGTCTACGGCAAGGGTTTCTCCCACAGAATTCCTCGAGCTGCCCTTGAACAATGGAATCACCAGCGAGTCGTATTTCCGGCTCATCACTATTAGTACTTTTACATCATTAGTAGACACTGAGGCAGGAGGGGCCGTGACTGAAGAATAACTCCTTTCTAAAGGCGCAAGGGATTCTAATTTCGCCGTCAGGAGCATCACCCTTTCTTGAAGCCTCACTCTAGCCTCCCTCTCATGCTGTAGCTCGTTCCTCAGCAATTCCATGTTCGAGCACCACCTGCAAACTAAATGATCATTACACTGGGCAACACGTATTTTATTGAATGATATCTGACACTTGATTCTAGGTAATTTGGGTGCGCTAAATACGAATTTCAACTCGGTTTGGCTCTATCAGGTCCTGATTCTTGTCGACAGCCTATGTGCCATTTTCCAGATTTTTCAAATTAGGACTAAAAAATTAAGTCATGTGTTAAATTTTTTTTTCAAGTTTCATGAATACAAGCAGTTCAAACTACAGTAAAATTACATTATAATGATAGAAATGACTTAAAATAAAAAACAAACAGATATGAAGCTTTCACTGGCAAAATTTTTCTTTTGTAAGACTTTCTAGCGTATTTGCTTGTTGATGGCAGGTCTCTTTTCAAGCACCAGCAGTAATCAGCCATCATGTGGGAATCCCAGCGGCCTTGGTACCGTTCCTCCATAATTTTGATATCTTGGTGGAATCTCTCCCCTTGTTCGTCACTTACATCACCTAAATTACTTGGAAATTGGTCAAGATGGCTATTCAAAAAATGCATTTTTATGCTCATATTGCAACCTAACTCTTTGTAGTCCCTTAAAAGTTTTTTTTACGATTTCTTCGTAGTTATCTGCCCTATAATTGCCTAAAAAGTTTTCTATCAAGTCCACGAATGAGAACCAGCCATTTTTTTCGCGTTCATTCATGACATTAGGAAAATTGCTGTCTTTAATCATTGTTCTTATTTGTGGACCGTCGAAAATTCCCGCCTTGATTTTTTCATAACTTAAACTTGGAAATTTTGAAGTTATGTATTTGAAACACTCGCCGTTCGTATCTAAAGCTTTTACATATTGTTTAATGAGGCCTAGTTTTATATGCAGAGGAGGAAATATGATTTTATCTCTGCTCACTAAAGGTGGATTAATTACGTTTTTTTCTCCGACAGTAAGTGATGTTCGTGCTGGCCAGATTTGTTTGAAATAATGTTCTTCCTTGGCTCTGCTGTCCCATAAGCAAAAGAAGCAGGGATATTTAGTATACCCTCCTTGTTGTCCTAGCAGAAAATTAACCACTTTTAAGTCAACACATATGATCCACTCGTGCTCCCTATATTTGATAAGATTTAAAACCTTTCTATATGTTCATACTTTTCTTTTAATTTTGTTGAGTGCCCAATCGGTATCGAGCCGTATAGATTGCCATTATGCAACAACACACACTTAAGACTTCTTTTCGAACTGTCTAAAAACAAGCGCCAATCATTTGCATCGTAAGACTCAACCCCCATCTTCTTTAACAAACCAACTATGTCGCAGCAATATACTAAACTATCCTCTGTTCTAAAATATTTAACAAGTTCTTCTTCTCTTTTTCTGTAAAATGAAATGTATGTGTTTGAAGTAAGCAAGTTTTTCTCTTAAGTCTTGAAGCTAAAATTTCCGCAGCCTTTTTTGGCAAATTTAGATCCCTTACAAGATCATTCAACTCGGCCTGGTTAAACTTTTGCGGATCGTTTTGACTTTCAAATACGCTGGGGTCAAAATCGGTGTCTGACTCCTCAAAGTGCATAACAATATTTTCAGGAACATCTTCAACTAATTCTTGAGTTGGCAGACCCTTAAATTTTGGAATGGGGATCTCATTTGAATGTAGCACAGGTCGTATCGCGGTGTCGAAATTTGGGTACTCGATACAATGTTTATTTTTCTTAGTGAAGCCCGAAGTCTTGACAAAGCAAAGGTAGCAATCGGTCTCGTGGTTAGTAGGCTCTCGCCACACCTGATATGGAAAAAAAATTGTAATGCGTTAACAAAAGCGACGAGAGACTTGTTTTTATGAATTTTATCAAAAGTTATCACCCAAACATTTAACATTTCTGTGTTTCAACCTTATGCAATATTTGAGATTCTTATAAACATTTTCTGTAAATTTTTGTTTATGTACCTAAGTTACAATTACATTTAGGTAAGTTACAGTATACTAGTGATTAAATTACGTAGTTTTATGAAATCATAAACTTACCATCGGAACTCCAAAAGATATTTTTGAATCCGAACCCTTCGTCCAATGTCGCAGTCTTTCAATGCATATAGTGCAGGCTTTATGTGGAGCCCACGATTTATCTTGGTCCCCCAGTTTTATGCCAAAATAAGCTAAGTAAGCTCTTTTTACGAAGTCAGTTATATTGCTCGTTGATGTGGAAGTGTAAAATTTCCACATATATAACAGAAGGAATCAGGGTTGTTTTTGCATTTGAACTTTCTAGTGCTTGATGACATATTGCTTGATTGTTCTGCCAATTTGTAAAGGTATTTAAAGCCCTTAATTCATATAAATTTAAGAAAATCTGAAATATAAACACAAAAATTAGTTTAAATAGGTACTTATTATGAAATAGGTACTTACAATCTATGAAATTAAACTAGAAACACGGATGAGTAGGTACAATATAAATTACGTCTAATTAAATCAACTATATTAAATCACGATGACAAAATTACTCACTAAATCATATGCCAATTCAAAATTATGTTAATGCCCAAACTTAATTAACTAACTCAACTGACTGACTGACTGACTGACTGATTGAATTGACTGATTAACTCTGGAAACGAGTCGCTTTTATATATTTTAGTTGTCCCTCTAGAATACTCTACAGAGAACAGGAACGCTCGAGAAAATTTTAGAATTCTATGATATTTTTAGCTTAATTTACTAATATTAAAATGGGTTAAAAATGACAAAATTAAAATATTTTTAGGGTGTTACATATAAAAATATACATAATACAACAATACCATAACAATAGGTACAAATACCTAGATAAAAACCTAGTTGCATAATGTGTAACTGCAAAAAGACAGCGAGTATTGAGAAAAAAACCTTTTTATGAATACGACGAAAGAGGAGGGGTGTTGAGCAAAATCAGGACCTGATAGAGCAAAACAGAGTAAAAATTCGTGCTCAGCGCACCCAAATTACCTAGAAGTAACTGTCAAATCTAATTCAATAGACAAAAACTTGAAATTTGTTCCCCAGTGTTATCATTAGCCAAAATAAACGCGTAAGCAGCAAACTTCCCTTCTCAGCGACTACAAGTACTTGACGGGTGTGCCATGCTATTAACTAATTAAATTACGAGCATTTGGAAATTAATAGCGAGTTATAATAGTAATCTAATAACGATGTAAGTCTCTGGGAATAAGTAAAGAGCAATTAATAAATAAAACATAGGTCTACCGCGTGCTTAGTTGTGACGTCAAGAGCGCAAGCCCGCAAAAACGTTCTTGAAACGCAGAAGAGAGGTTCCTGTAACACAAATTTGTACTAAACGAATATATACGTAATTAAGCTACCGACGAAGGTTCTGCAAAAGAAAAAGTATTAAGACAGATAGATAAAAAAAAAAACTTATCTGTCTGCTATTCAGCCGATTTTTTTTCCCACGGAAGGTGACCACACCATATTTGATGATCCTTAGCAAAGCAAATTTAACCTTACTAGATCACGTTTTCTAATAGATTGGAATTTCACACCTCTCGAAGAAAACAAAACAAGCCAAGCCACGAGCACTCGCTTTGGTTTAATCAAAGAAATATAGTAATAAATAAAGTCAATAAATAGAATATATTCGTTTATGAATAATTAATAACACGAAGTAATTTAGTTAAGAAGGAACCGAACAATATTTTTTTCAAAGACATTTCGACTGAAACCACTTATTCAATTGGTAACACTAAACACTCGATGAAACACATCGGTTCATAAGAAAAGACAGATCACTTCTCGGAAAACAGATCACTTCTCGGAAAGACAGATCACTTCTCGGAAAACAGATCACTTCTCGGAAAGACAGATCACTTCTATGTATGTGTGTCATTTTTACCCAAAGGTTATTGCAATTGATATCTACAGTGCATATATATATATACACAGTATGATGCAAACCCAAAAGAGACAAAAAAATATTCCAAGGTCTTTCGTGTATTTAACAATATACTTCTTTAGGGGTCATTCCTTGACGAGGGGTATTGTTTTATACACGAAAGACCTTGTAGTAATTTTTTCTTTTTCCTTGTGAATTTGCATCATTCATTCATTTCATGTGTTCGTGTGAAATTTATCCCATATAATATATATAATATATATATATAATGAATAAAACCACGAAGGAAAGGAAACACAGAATGGTGCTCAAGCGCTTTCGTCTAATGTCATCCTCAGGAACACTGAAGTAAATAAAGAGTTCGAGACTATATATAGGTCACAAAAAAGAAATATGTATATATAATAAATATAGAAATAAAAATTGTGGGAGGAGCATACAAATTTGTAAGGAAAACTACCAATTTTAGCACTTTGCCCTTCTTGTCTAAATCTGTTCTGAACGAATTCAACACAAGATCAAATGGATTGTTTACAACCAATTTTATAGATAATGCCTGAATGATCTATAGGTCACAAAAAATAAAAAAATAAAAAAATAAATTGAAAAAAAAATTGTAAGAGGAGCATACAAATTTATAAGGGAAAACTACCAAAGTTTTAGCACCAAGCCTCCACCAAGGTCACCAGACCTCTCGCCTCTTGACTTCTTTCTCTTGGGACATCTCAAGTCGGTCATCTATGCTGATCATCAATAGCCGATCTAGGATTTTCGAAAGGGGGACAGGACCTTTAAATATGTAAAAATTGCGCCAAAATAATGTTTAATTATCATACATATATATAAATATAATTGCATACACTGGAATTAAAAATACATATGTTACCCTTCAGGCACCAGTAGGCAAATTTTTAGCATTTACTAAAATGTAATTAAAGACCAGGTTTCTGGTAGTAAATATTGGAACCAATTTGACTGACGTTATCTAATCCACCTGTTCACAGTATTACCTGAATCAGTCACTTAGAGAGAGGAAGATCGTGAATGTGAATACTACGCAAAGGGTTTACAAGCACATTAATCTTGTGTCCACAAATGCTTCCAACCATTAATAAATGAATATGTAAAGCTGGAAACCATAATTTGAGTATACGAAGGGAAATATTATTTTTATACACAGTTTCTAAAAATAAAATTGAAAGGTAAGTTGCCAGGTATTTACAAGGGTGGTGTTGATATTTTTATAATTTAAAAAGTATGTACTTTTTTGCTTTTAGAAATTAAAAAATCTATTATAAAAAATAAAGCATTTGGAAAGGGTGCCAAGATTGACCAAAAGGTACGCGAAATTGACAAAAAGGGGCGCCAAATTGATCAAATTGACCCTACCCTCGTAAATTCGCTAGTGCTGATCGTCCCAGAAATATAGAACAATTGAAGGAGAAAATCAAATCCGAGTGTGCCATGATCAGCATAAACGTGTTAAGAAAAATTCAAACATCATGTTTACATCCATTCGAAAAGTGTATCCAGGTTGATGGCCAGCAATTCAAACACTTACTTTAATTTGTCCTATGATGCGCGAATTTTGCGCCACCCTGTATATACTTTTCAATGATTCATCCTTCGGAAACTGAATTCTTATAAGGAACACCAATACAATTGCGGAAGCCAACATCTTAACATCTTCCACTATTTATTCAACGACTAAACGTTTTGCAGCTCAACCTCCATCTTAAGTAGCCACAAAGACATTATAAAGACATTAAAATAATTAATTTCAGTATTTCTAACAATATATAAAAAAGTATGAAAATTATTTGATATTGAGACACAACACAATTTATTTGTTATAAAAGCACATTAATTAAAATCTTCCATAAAAACGAAAAGGAGTAAAATTTAATTTAAAAATTTTCATAAAAAACAGAGTAAAAACTTAATTAAAGTAAAACATTTCTAACTTAATAGTATTGCTATAATTATTCAGTGAGGGTTTCATTTCATTAATATTCGTAAATCCAAAATGTTTTGGGTTTGGATTATTATCTTAAAATCATTGCTTCTTAGATGATGGTTGGTTGTTTCTAAAGGTCTAATAGCTGAATAAGAAAGATTGGACAGGGGCAGACCAGTACTTGTTGATATCCCCTGTGTTGGTTCACATGGAGAGTGAATTGGAGTTGTGTGCTACTAATATACGATGCTTGGCAGCTACCGCAAATATATTTGTAAATAACACGAGACCTTTTACCACGTCCTTATACAGAAAAACTACTTATAAGGGCTTCAGTACAAATTTGTTCAACTTTTTTTATGACAGATATGAACTTAGCATAAGTAATAAATTAATTTATAGAGCTTTTAATTTATGTTCAAATTATCAAGTTTCCCACAAAGAAATACTTTTCCTTAGAAAGTATTTTTGTGATAATAATTAGCCAGGTTATATTTTCGATAAATTATTAAAGAATTTTTTAGAAAAACAATTTATTCCTGTATAAAAACCAGTAACAGTGTCTAAACAAATAGTGTATTTGAGTTTTTCATATTTCGGTTACTCTAGTTTTAACATTAGAATATTACTGAGGAGAAAACTAAGTGAATATTATTCCCAAATTGAATTTCGTTTGGGCTTTCTTATTCGTTTTAAAATATCCTTAATTTTAAGTTTTAAGGATAGGTGTCCAGAGCAGTCTAGGTCTCGTGTTATTTACAAATGTATTTACGATAGCTGCCAAGCATTGTACATTCGTAGCACACATCTCCAACTCACCCTCCGTGTGAATCAACACAGGGGGTATCACTAGCAATCAACTACGAAGCAATGATTTTAAGATAATAATCTAAACCCAAAACATTTTGGATTTGTGAGTGATGGAGGGGGTCTGTATCAATAAAATGAAACCCTAACTGAATAATTATAGTAATACTATTAAGTTAGAAATGTTTTACTTTAATTAAGTTTTTACTCTTTGTTTTTAATGAAAATTTTTAAATTAAATTTTACTCCTTTTGGTTTTTATGGAAGACTTTAATTGATGTGCTCTTAAAACAAATAAGATGTATTGTGTATCGATATCAAATAATTTTTGTATTTTTTTTATATATTGTTAGAAATATTTAGATTAATGTTTTCAATATCTTCATAATATCTTTTAGCTACTAGTACTATGGGTTCATTTATGATTATAACTATCAGTCATCCATCTTTGTGTTGCTTCCTTATTCACCATTAATATTAAAGAATCAATGCTTCCTAAGTTTGATGGACTCCTATTTATGTCTTATAAACTGTTTCGTAAACTTAAGGTCGCTGCTAATTAGCACACCCAAGTCCTTTTCTAAATCAGTCACCTCGATATTACTGCCCAACATCGAGTAGTCCGACTTGGGATTGGCGTAGCCAATGTGCATCACTTTGCATTTACCCAAGTTAAACGCCATTTGCCATTTTTCGGACCACTCTCCTATCCTACCTAGGTCCGCACGCAGTTCCTCGATCGCTTCTGGCGTCCCAACATTGGCCCCAAGCTTGGTGTCATCAGCGAATTTGGCGATCCGACTGACGATGCCACCGTCGATATCATTTATGTAAATGGTAAACAACAGCGGCCCCAAAACGGAACCATGAGGAACCCCACTAGTGACCGAGGCCCAACCCGAACTAGCCCCTTTAATTACCACCCTCTGCCGCCTATTCCTCAGCCAGTTTTCAATCCACCTACCTATTTCCCCACCGATACCCAGCGCGCGCACTTTCGCCATTAGCCGGCGGTGAGGTACCTTATCAAAGGCTTTCTGAAAGTCGAGATAAAGTATATCAATCGCCCTACTCTTATCGTACTCACTCAACATGACGTGGAAAAACTCGAGCAAGTTGGTGAGACACGACCTATGCCGTCTAAACCCATGTTGGGAGTCCCCAAGCAGCTTGTAGGAATCCAAATGGTCAACGATTCTATCAGCTATTATCCTTTCTAATAATTTACCTACTACTGAAGTGAGACTAATAGGACGATAGTTCCCTCGACTTTCGTGATCCCCTTTCTTAAAGATAGGGGTCACGTTGGCCTCTCTCCAGTCACCAGGCACCTGGCCCATCACCAACGATTTGTTGAAGACTGTAGCCAGGTGGGGAGCCACCTGGTCGCGCACTTCTCGCAAAACACTGGGGAGAAACTGGTCTGGCCCAGGAGCCTTAAACGCGCTCAGTTTGTCTATTCTATGAGCAACGACTGTCGCGGTACATCTAACACTATCCAGGCCAGCACCTTCGTGCCTCACAGCTGGCTCGGGGATGACGCGGGTATCCTCCCTGGTGAACACTCCCGCAAAGTACTCATTAAGCACATTAGCGATGTCCGCGTCGGAGGTCCGCAGAACGCCGCTTCCGTCCTTTAAAGGACCTATCATGCTTCTAATGGGCTTTCTACTATTAACATAACTGAAGAACTCCTTAGGGTTCCCCTTGCAGAGGGTTGCCACCCGTAGTTCTTCGTTACGTTTCGCTAGCCTAACCTTCGCCTTCACTTCCCTACACAGGCGGACATACGCTCCAGTGTTCTCGTGGGAACGATTGGCCTTCGCCCTCCTATACACTACTTTCCTATTTCGGATAGCCGAAGCGATGCAACGATTGAACCACTTAGGCTGCGTTGAAGCAGGGGACCGGTTTTGAGGGTATGGCAGCAGACTGCAGCACCATAAACTCATCCCGGAATGCACTCCACACTCCCTCAACATCGCCGCCAACCTCTAACCCCATCTCTGCTACGCTATCCCTGAGGCTAACAAAGTTCGCCCGCCGGAGATCGAGCTTACTGCCTCTCGAGTTACTACGCTTCACCCGAGGGACGCACACACGGAACCTAATAAGACCGTGATCACTCCCGCCCAACGATTCGTCAACGGTGAGGCCAGTGACGAGGTTGTCTTCGGTCGTGAATACTAAGTCTAGAACGCTTTCGCCTCGTGTAGGCTCGTTGACCCACTGAGTGAGGAAGTTCTCATCAGCAAAGTCAACTAGCCTCCCCCCTTCAGCATCAGCAGTCCTGTTTTCCCACTTTATGCCGCGACAGTTGAAGTCTCCTAAAACTACACACACCCTATCCCCTAGCAGGCTACTGAGTTCGGTATACAGGGCTGTATCGTCCTCGAGGAGGAGATGCGGAGGTCTGTACACCAAGATTAACCTATAGTTAGTCCCTCCCACGTTCAGATCGACGCCAAGCAGCTCCCGTTCCGAACGGAACTTGCAGTCAACCGGACTCAACGTGTCTCTGACGTATATTAGTACCCCACCCCCCTCCCCACGGGTGCGGTCTTTGCGAAACATTCTATACCCGGGAATTTCGAACTCCCCAACGTAGTCCCTACGATCAGTATGAATCCAGGACTCGGTGATAGCAACGATATCCTGGTATTCTGATGCTAAGAGCGCCCGTAGCTCGCAAAACTTGTTCCTAATTGACCTAGCTGTTCCTAATTGACCTAGAGAGAGAGAGAGAGAGAGAGAGAGAGAGAGAGAGAGAGAGAGAGAGAGAGAGAGGAGAGAGAGAGAGAGAGAAAGAGGAGAGAGAGAGAGAGAGAGAGAGGAGAGAGAGAGAAAGAGGAGAGAGAGAGAGAGAGAAAGAGGAGAGAGAGAGAGAGAGAAAGAGGAGAGAGAGAGAGTTACAAGGAGTAACGGAAGGGATTAAGGAGAGGGAGAAAGGAGAGAGAGAGAGAGAAAGAGGAGAGAGAGAGAGAGAGAGAGAGAGAGAGAGAGAGAGAGAGAGAGAGAGGAGAGAGAGAGAGGAGAGAGAGAGTTACAAGGAGTAACGGAAGGGATTAAGGAGAGGGAGAAAGGAGAGAGAGAGAGAGAAAGAGGAGAGAGAGAGAGAGAGAGAGAGAGAGAGAGGAGAGAGAGAGAGAGAGAAAGAGGAGAGAGAAAGAGTTACAAGGAGTTACAAGGAAAAGAAGTAACTCAAAGGGCCTTGCGGCCCATACCGAGGAGGTACCAATGGCAACGGGTGCCAGGGAAAATTTTGTGAAAGTTTATTTTTCTTTCAACTATCCTAGCAGTAGTAGAAAACTGGATAGAAAAGTAGAAGGCTCTCTCCCCACCCTCCGCTCCCTCCCTGCCAGAGGCAGGTACGGAAAAAGGTTGAAGAAAATACCTTGACCCTGGAAAAGTAGCCAAGGAAATTTTACATGAAAGTGGAGAATATATAAATAGCTCTATATTTAGCTTGCTCACAGAGACACCGAGCAAGCGAACTCCTGCAGAGTTTTCTGAGGTTTTAATCTTAAACTATGAGTGTGTTCAGTACTTTGTCTATCCTATTTTTAATCAGATTTACACTTTGACTGGAAACAACCTCTGAGGGAAGTTGGTTCCATATATTAACTATTTTATAGGAAAAGAAATTTCCGCAGACTGAGGTCCTAAATGTCTTTACACACTCAAATAGTGTGCAAGATTTCGTCTAAACTTTTCTTGAACTGATCCACAGAGGAACTGTTCACAACTTCCGAAGGTAACCTGTTCCATGTGTCACAGATCTTATACGTAAAGTAATTCCCACACACACTAGTCCTAAACCGTTTCAAATCCAACTTCCAACCATTGTTGCGAGTTGGGTTACCATTTAAACTAAACATACTTCTAAAATCGACATCGTTGAACCCTCGTAAGAGCTTGAAAACCTCGATCAGTTGACAGCGCAGCCTCCGAGTTTCAAGCGAAAACAAGTTCAGGGCGCATAACCGTCGATTGTAGCCCATATGCCTAACGGAAGGGATTAACTTTGTGGCCCTCGCCTGCAATCGCTCCAGCCTCTCAATATCTTTCCTGAGGGTGGGCGACCAGAACTGCACAGCATACTCCAGGTACGGCCGAACAGGGAATTGTACATTGAGAGCACAATCTCCTTGGTCCGAAACTGAAATTGCCTCCTGATATAACCCAATAGTTTCTGGGCTTTCTTTTCCACCTCTACACAGATAGAGAGAAAGGAGAGAGAGAGAGAGAAAGGAGAGAGAGAGAGAGAAAGGAGAGAGAGAGAGAAAGGAGAGAGAGAGAGAGAGATAAATGAGGGAGAGAGAGAAAGAGGAGAGAGAGAGAGAGAGAGAGAAATGAGGGAGAGAGAGAAAGAGGAGAGAGAGAGAGAGAAAGGAGAGAGAGAAATGAGGGAGAGAGAGAAAGAGGAGAGAGAGAGAGAGAGAAAGGAGAGAGAGAGAGAAATGAGAGAGAGAAATGAGAGAGAGAGAGAAAGAGAGAGAGAGAGAGAGAAAGGAGAGAGAGAGAGAAATGAGAGAGAGAAATGAGAGAGAGAGAAAGAGGAGAGAGAAAGAGGAGAGAGAGAGAGAAATGAGAGAGAGAGAGAAAGAGGAGAGAGAGAGAGAAATGAGAGAGAGAAAGATGAGAGAGAGAGAGAAATGAGAGAGAGAAAGAGGAGAGAGAGAGAGAAATGAGAGAGAGAGAGAAAGAGGAGAGAGAGAAATGAGAGAGAGAGAGAAATGAGAGACAGAAAGAGGAGAGAGAGAGAAATGAGAGAGAGAGAGAAAGAGGAGAGAGAGAGAAATGAGAGAGAGAAAGAGGAGAGAGAGAGAAATGAGAGAGAGAAAGAGAGAGAGAGAGAAATGAGAGAGAGAGAGAAAGAGGAGAGAGGGAGAAATGAGAGAGAGAAAGAGAAATGAGAGAGAGAAAGAGGAGAGAGAGAGAAAGGAGAGAGAGAGAGAAAGAGGAGAGAGAGAGAAAGAGGAGAGAGAGAGAAAGGAGAGAGAGAGAGAAAGAGGAGAGAGAGAGAAAGGAGAGAGTTACAAGGAAGGAAAAGAAGTACCTCAAAAGGCCTTGCGGCCCATACCGAGGAGGTACCAATGGCAACGGGTGCCACGGAAAATTTTCTACACACTCAAAGAGTGTGCAAAATTTGGTCTAACCTTTTCTTGAACTGATCCACAGAGGAACTGTTCACAACTTCCGAAGGTAACCTGTTCCATGTGTCACAGATCTTATACGTAACGTAATTCCCACACACACTAGTCCTAAACCGTTTCAAATCCAACTTCCAACCATTGTTGCGAGTTGGGTTATCATTTAAACTAAACATACTTCTAAAATCGACATCGTTGAACCCTCGTAAGAGCTTGAAAACCTCGATCAGTTGACCGCGCAGCCTCCGAGTTTCAAGCGAAAACAAGTTCAGGGCGCGTAACCGTCGATTGTAGCCCATATGCCTAACGGAAGGGATCAACTTTGTGGCCCTCGCCTGCACTCGCTCCAGCCTCTCAATATCTTTCCTGAGGGTGGGCGACCAGAACTGCACAGCATACTCCAGGTACGCCGAACAAGGGAATTGTACAGTGAGAGCACAATCTCCTTGTTCCGAAACTGAAATTGCCTCCTGATATAACCCAATAGTTTCTGGGCTTTCTTTTCCACCTCTACACACTGTTTCGTAAACTTAAGGTCGCTGCTAATTAGCACACCCAAGTCCTTTTCTAAATCAGTCACCTCGATATTACTGCCCAACATCGAGTAGTCCGACTTGGGATTGGCGTAGCCAATGTGCATCACTTTGCATTTACCCAAGTTAAACGGCATTTGCCATTTTTCGGACCACTCTCCTATCCTACCTAGGTCCGCACGCAGTTCCTCGATCGCTTCGGGCGTCCCAACATTGGCCCCAAGCTTGGTGTCATCAGCGAATTTGGCGATCCGACTGACGATGCCACCGTCGATATCATTTATGTAAATGGTAAACAACAGTGGCCCCAAAACGGAACCCTGAGGAAAGAGAGAAAGGAGAGAGAGAGAGAAAGAGGAGAGAGAGAGAAAGAGGAGAGAGAGAGAGAGAGAGAGGAGAGAGAGAGAGAGAGAGAGAGAGAGAAAGGAGAAAGTTACAAGGAGGAGTTACAAGGAGGAGTTACAAGGAGGAATTACAAGGAAAAGGAGTACCTCAAAAGGCCTTGCGGCCCATACCGAGGAGGTACCAATGGCAACGGGTGCCACGGAAAATTTTCTACACACTCAAATAGTGTGCAAAATTTGGTCTAACCTTTTCTTGAACTGATCCACAGAGGAACTGTTCAAAACTTCCGAAGGTAACCTGTTGCATGTGTCACAGATCTTATACGTAAAGTAATTCCCACAAACACTAGTCCTAAACCGTTTCAAATCCAACTTCCAATCATTGTTGCGAGTTGGGTTATCATTTAAACTAAACATACTTCTAAAATCGACATCGTTGAACCCGCGTAAGAGCTTGAAAACCTCGATCAGTTGACCGCGCAGCCTCCGAGTTTCAAGCGAAAACAAGTTCAGGGCGCGTAACCGTCGATTGTATCCCATATGCCTAACGGAAGGGATTAACTTTGTGGCCCTCGCCTGCACTCGCTCCAGTCTCTCAATATCTTTCCTGAGGGTGGGCGACCAGAACTGCACAGCATACTCCAGGTTCGGCCGAACAAGGGAATTGTACAGTGAGAGCACAATCTCCTTGTTCCGAAACTAAAATTGCCTCC
>JAJOZX010006009.1:0-30000 GCA_023014485.1 Bathynomus jamesi | reverse complement strand
AGTCCTAAACCGTTTCAAATCCAACTTCCAACCATTGTTGCGAGTTGGGTTATCATTTAAACTAAACATACTTCTAAAATCGACATCGTTGAACCCTCGTAAGAGCTTGAAAACCTCGATCAGTTGACCGCGCAGCCTCCGAGTTTCAAGCGAAAACAAGTTCAGGGCGCGTAACCGTCGATTGTAGCCCATATGCCTAACGGAAGGGATAACTTTGTGGCCCTCGCCTGCACTCGCTCCAGCCTCTCAATATCTTTCCTGAGGGTGGGCGACCAGAACTGCACAGCATACTCCAGGTACGGCCGAACAAGGGAATTGTACAGTGAGAGCACAATCTCCTTGTTCCGAAACTGAAATTGCCTCCTGATATAACCCAATAGTTTCTGGGCTTTCTTTTCCACCTCTACACACTGTTTCGTAAACTTAAGGTCGCTGCTAATTAGCACACCCAAGTCCTTTTCTAAATCAGTCACCTCGATATTACTGCCCAACATCGAGTAGTCCGACTTGGGATTGGCGTAGCCAATGTGCATCACTTTGCATTTACCCAAGTTAAACGGCATTTGCCATTTTTCGGACCACTCTCCTATCCTACCTAGGTCCGCACGCAGTTCCTCGATCGCTTCGGGCGTCCCAACATTGGCCCCAAGCTTGGTGTCATCAGCGAATTTGGCGATCCGACTGACGATGCCACCGTCGATATCATTTATGTAAATGGTAAACAACAGTGGCCCCAAAACGGAACCCTGAGGAACCCCACTAGTGACCGAGGCCCAACCCGAACTAGCCCCTTTAATTACCACCCTCTGCCGCCTATTCCTCAGCCAGTTTTCAATCCACCTACCTATTTCCCCACCGATACCCAGCGCGCGCACTTTCGCCATTAGCCGGCGGTGAGGTACCTTATCAAAGGCTTTCTGAAAGTCGAGATAAAGTATATCAATCGCCCTACTCTTATCGTACTCACTCAACATGACGTGGAAAAACTCGAGCAAGTTGGTGAGACACGACCTATGCCGTCTAAACCCATGTTGGGAGTCCCCAAGCAGCTTGTAGGAATCCAAATGGTCAACGATTCTATCAGCTATTATCCTTTCTAATAATTTACCTACAACTGAAGTGAGACTAATAGGACGATAGTTCCCTGGACTTTCGTGATCCCCTTTCTTAAAGATAGGGGTCACGTTGGCCTCCCTCCAGTCACCAGGCACCTGGCCCATCACCAACGATTTGTTGAAGACTGTAGCCAGGTGGGGAGCCACCTGGTCGCGCACTTCTCGCAAAACACTGGGGAGAAACTGGTCTGGCCCAGGAGCCTTAAACGCGCTCAGTTTGTCTATTCTATGAGCAACGACTGTCGCGGTACATCTAACACTATCCAGGCCAGCACCTTCGTGCCTCACAGCTGGCTCGGGGATGACGCGGGTATCCTCCCTGGTGAACACTCCCGCAAAGTACTCATTAAGCACATTAGCGATGTCCGCGTCGGAGGTCCGCAGAACGCCGCTTCCGTCCTTTAAAGGACCTATCATGCTTCTAATGGGCTTTCTACTATTAACATAACTGAAGAACTCCTTAGGGTTCCCTTGCAGAGGCTTGCCACCCGTAGTTCTTCGTTACGTTTCGCTAGCCTAACCTTCGCCTTCACTTCCCTACACAGGCGGACATACGCTTCAGTGTTCTCGTGGGAACGATTGGCCTTCGCCCTCCTATACGCTACTTTCCTATTTCGGATAGCCGAAGCGATGCCACGATTGAACCACTTAGGCTGCGTTGAAGCAGGGGTGACCGGTTTTGAGGGTATGGCAGCAGACTGCAGCACCATAAACTCATCCCGGAATGCACTCCACACTCCCTCAACATCGCCGCCAACCTCTAACCCCATCTCTGCTACGCTATCCCTGAGGCTAACAAAGTTCGCCCGCCGGAGATCGAGCTTACTGCCTCTCGAGTTACTACGCTTCACCCGAGGGACGCACACACGGAACCTAATAAGACCGTGATCACTCCCGCCCAACGATTCGTCAACGGTGAGGCCAGTGACGAGGTTGTCTTCGGTCGTGAATACTAAGTCTAGAACGCTTTCGCCTCGTGTAGGCTCGTTGACCCACTGAGTGAGGAAGTTCTCATCAGCAAAGTCAACTAGCCTCCTCCCTTCAGCATCGGCAGTCCTGTTTTCCCACTTTATGCCGCGACAGTTGAAGTCTCCTAAAACTACACACACCCTATCCCCTAGCAGGCTACTGAGTTCGGTGTACAGGGCTGTATCCTCCTCGAGGAGGAGATGCGGAGGTCTGTACACCAAGATTAACCTATAGTTCGTCCCTCCCACGTTCAGATCGACGCCAAGCAGCTCCCGTTCCGACCGGAACTGGCAGTCAACCGGACTCAACGTGTCTCTGACGTATATTAGTACCCCACCCCCCTCCCCACGGGTGCGGTCTTTGCGAAACATTCTATACCCGGGAATTTCGAACTCCCCAACGTAGTCCCTACGATCAGTATGAATCCAGGACTCGGTGATAGCAACGATATCCTGGTATTCTGATGCTAAGAGCGCCCGTAGCTCGCGAAACTTGTTCCTAATTGACCTAGCATTAAAAAGCATTGCACGGAGGGAGCCTTCCCTATTCTGACCGCCCCCTAGCACGACCCGTTTCCCGAACAGCCAGGGCTGTCGGGAGTTGAAGAGCCCCTCACTAACGAGGGGGCAACTTCCGCAGGAGACTGAGCCCCCTCCAACGTAGGAGGAGGGTCACCCACCTGTACTTCGACGCACCCTTCAGTCGAAGGTACGTCCGCCACCGGCTCATCCTCATCTCTCCCCGGTGGGGGCCCATCATCTCTCCCAGGACTCGACCTCACCATTCTGTATAGGTGCCGGTCGAGCAGCGCGCCTAGCACACCTTTACCCTTGTCATTGAGGTGGACACCATCCCTCTGGTAAAGGTCCCACCTACCCGAAAATGCATCGAAGGGGTCAATAAACTTCACGCCCAGCGGAACGCACAAGTCTTGTACCCTCTCGTTGATGCCAATGACCTTACTGAGCGAGTGGTCACTGACATTCATTCGCGGTAAAATACCCATTAACATTCCCCTGTCTGTCTTCAGTTTTAGATCATCCGCAAGAGACATGATCTAGGTGATGATCCCTTCTGTAAGAGAGAGAAAGAGAGAGAGAGAGAGAGAGAGAGAGAGAGAGAGAGAGAGAGAGAGAGAGAAAGAGGAGAGAGAGTTACAAGGAGTTACAAGGAAAAGAAGTACCTCAAAAGGCCTTGCGGCCCATACCGAGGAGGTACCAATGGCAACGGGTGCCACGGAAAATTTTCTACACACTCAAAGAGTGTGCAAAATTTGGTCTAACCTTTTCTTGAACTGATCCACAGAGGAACTGTTCACAACTTCCGAAGGTAACCTGTTCCATGTGTCACAGATCTTATACGTAAAGTAATTCCCACACACACTAGTCCTAAACCGTTTCAAATCCAACTTCCAACCATTGTTGCGAGTTGGGTTATCATTTAAACTAAACATACTTCTAAAATCGACATCGTTGAACCCTCGTAAGAGCTTGAAAACCTCGATCAGTTGACCGCGCAGCCTCCGAGTTTCAAGCGAAAACAAGTTCAGGGCGCGTAACCGTCGATTGTAGCCCATATGCCTAACGGAAGGGATCAACTTTGTGGCCCTCGCCTGCACTCGCTCCAGCCTCTCAATATCTTTCCTGAGGGTGGGCGACCAGAACTGCACAGCATACTCCAGGTACGGCCGAACAAGGGAATTGTACAGTGAGAGCACAATCTCCTTGTTCCGAAACTGAAATTGCCTCCTGATATAACCCAATAGTTTCTGGGCTTTCTTTTCCATCTCTACACACTGTTTCGTAAACTTAAGGTCGCTGCTAATTAGCACACACAAGTCCTTTTCTAAATCAGTCACCTCGATATTACTGCCCAACATCGAGTAGTCCGACTTGGGATTGGCGTAGCCAATGTGCATCACTTTGCATTTACCCAAGTTAAACGGCATTTGCCATTTTTCGGACCACTCTCCTATCCTACCTAGGTCCGCACGCAGTTCCTCGATCGCTTCGGGCGTCCCAACATTGGCCCCAAGCTTGGTGTCATCAGCGAATTTGGCGATCCGACTGACGATGCCACCGTCGATATCATTTATGTAAATGGTAAACAACAGTGGCCCCAAAACGGAACCCTGAGGAACCCCACTAGTGACCGAGGCCCAACCCGAACTAGCCCCTTTAATTACCACCCTCTGCCGCCTATTCCTTAGCCAGTTTTCAATCCACCTACCTATTTCCCCACCGATACCCAGCGCGCGCACTTTCGCCATTAGCCGGCGGTGAGGTACCTTATCAAAGGCTTTCTGAAAGTCGAGATAAAGTATATCAATCGCCCTACTCTTATCGTACTCACTCAACATGACGTGGAAAAACTCGAGCAAGTTGGTGAGATACGACCTATGCCGTCTAAACCCATGTTGGGAGTCCCCAAGCAGCTTGTAGGAATCCAAATGGTCAACGATTCTATCAGCTATTATCCTTTCTAATAATTTACCTACAACTGAAGTGAGACTAATAGGACGATAGTTCCCTGGACTTTCGTGATCCCCTTTCTTAAAGATAGGGGTCACGTTGGCCTCTCTCCAGTCACCAGGCACCTGGCCCATCTCCAACGATTTGTTGAAGACTGTAGCCAGGTGGGGAGCCACCTGGTCGCGCACTTCTCGCAAAACACTGGGGAGAAACTGGTCTGGCCCAGGAGCCTTAAACGCGCTCAGTTTGTCTATTCTATGAGCAACGACTGTCGCGGTACATCTAACACTATCCAGGTCAGCACCTTCGTGCCTCACAGCTGGCTCGGGGATGACGCGGGTATCCTCCCTGGTGAACACTCCCGCAAAGTACTCATTAAGCACCTTAGCGATGTCCGCGTCGGAGGTCCGCAGAACGCCGCTTCCGTCCTTTAAAGGACCTATCATGCTTCTAATAGGCTTTCTACTATTAACATAACTGAAGAACTCCTTAGGGTTCCTCTTGCAGAGGCTTGCCACCCGTAGTTCTTCGTTACGTTTCGCTAGCCTAACCTTCGCCTTCACTTCCCTACACAGGCGGACATACGCTTCAGTGTTCTCGTGGGAACGATTGGCCTTCGCCCTCCTATACACTACTTTCCTATTTCGGATAGCCGAAGCGATGCCACGATTGAACCACTTAGGCTGCGTTGAAGCAGGGGTGACCAGTTTTGAGGGTATGGCAGCAGACTGCAGCACCATAAACTCATCCCGGAATGCACTCCACACTCCCTCAACATCGCCGCCAACCTCTAACCCCATCTCTGCTACGCTATCCCTGAGGCTAACAAAGTTCGCCCGCCGGAGATCGAGCTTACTGCCTCTCGAGTTACTACGCTTCACCCGAGGGACGCACACACGGAACCTAATAATACCGTGATCACTCCCGCCCAACGATTCGTCAACGGTGAGGCCAGTGACGAGGTTGTCTTCGGTCGTGAATACTAAGTCTAGAACGCTTTCGCCTCGTGTAGGCTCGTTGACCCACTGAGTGAGGAAGTTCTCATCAGCAAAGTCAACTAGCCTCCTCCCTTCAGCATCGGCAGTCCTGTTTTCCCACTTTATGCCGCGACAGTTGAAGTCTCCTAAAACTACACACACCCTATCCCCTAGCAGGCTACTGAGTTCGGTGTACAGGGCTGTATCCTCCTCGAGGAGGAGATGCGGAGGTCTGTACACCAAGATTAACCTATAGTTCGTCCCTCCCACGTTCAGATCGACGCCAAGCAGCTCCCGTTCCGACCGGAACTGGCAGTCAACCGGACTCAACGTGTCTCTGACGTATATTAGTACCCCACCCCCCTCCCCACGGGTGCGGTCTTTGCGAAACATTCTATACCCGGGAATTTCGAACTCCCCAACGTAGTCCCTACGATCAGTATGAATCCAGGACTCGGTGATAGCAACGATATCCTGGTATTCTGATGATGCTAAGAGCGCCCGTAGCTCGCGAAACTTGTTCCTAATTGACCTAGCATTAAAAAGCATTGCACGGAGGGAGCCTTCCCTATTCTGACCGCCCCCTAGCACGACCCGTTTCCCGAACAGCCAAGGCTGTCGGGAGTTGAAGAGACCCTCACTAACGAGGGGGCAACTTCCACAGGAGACTGAGCCCCCTCCAACGTAGGAGGAGGGTCACCCATCTGTACTTCGCCGCACCCTTCAGTCGAAGGTACGTCCGCCACCGGCTCATCCTCATCTCTCACCGGTGGGGGCCCATCATCTCTCCCAGGACTCGACCTCACCATTCTGTATAGGTGCCGGTCGAGCAGCGCGCCTAGCACACCTTTACCCTTGTCATTGAGGTGGACACCATCCCTCTGGTAAAGGTCCCACCTACCCGAAAATGCATCGAAGGGGTCAATAAACTTCACGCCCAGCGGAACGCACAAGTCTTGTACCCTCTCGTTGATGCCAATGACCTTACTGAGCGAGTGGTCACTGACATTCATTCGCGGTAAAATACCCATTAACATTCCCCTGTCTGTCTTCAGTTTTAGATCATCCGCAAGAGACATGATCTAGGTGATGATCCCTTCTGTAAGAGAGAGAAAGAGGAGAGAGAGAGAGAGAGAGAGAGAGAGAGAGAGAGGAGAGAGAGAGAAAGAGGAGAGAGAGTTACAAGGAGTTACAAGGAAAAGAAGTACCTCAAAAGGCCTTGCGGCCCATACCGAGGAGGTACCAATGGCAACGGGTGCCACGGAAAATTTTCTACACACTCAAAGAGTGTGCAAAATTTGGTCTAACCTTTTCTTGAACTGATCCACAGAGGAACTGTTCACAACTTCCGAAGGTAACCTGTTCCATGTGTCACAGATCTTATACGTAAAGTAATTCCCACACACACTAGTCCTAAACCGTTTCAAATCCAACTTCCAACCATTGTTGCGAGTTGGGTTATCATTTAAACTAAACATACTTCTAAAATCGACATCGTTGAACCCTCGTAAGAGCTTGAAAACCTCGATCAGTTGACCGCGCAGCCTCCGAGTTTCAAGCGAAAACAAGTTCAGGGCGCGTAACCGTCGATTGTAGCCCATATGCCTAACCGAAGGGATTAACTTTGTGGCCCTCGCCTGCACTCGCTCCAGCCAGAAGAGAGAGAGAGAGAGAGAGAGAGAGAGAGAGAGAGAGAGAGAGAAAGAGTGAGAGAGAGAGAGAGAGAAAGAGAGAGAGAGAGAGAGAGAGAGAAAGAGGAGGAGAGAGAGAGAGAGAGAAAGAGGAGAGAGAGAGAGAGAGAGAGAGAGAGAGAGAGAGAAAGAGGAGAGAGAGAGAGAGAGGAGAGAGAGAGAGAGAGAGAGAGAGAGGAGAAAGAGGAGAGAGAGAGAGTTACAAGGAGGAGTTACAAGGAAAAGAAGTACCTCAAAAGGCCTTGCGGCCCATACCGAGGAGGTACCAATGGCAACGGGTGCCAGGGAAAATTTTGTGAAAGTTTATTTTTCTTTCAACTATCCTAGCAGTAGTAGGAAACTGGATAGAAAAGTAGAAGGCTCTCTCCCCAGCTTCCGCTCTCTCCCTGCCAGAGGTAGGTACGGAAAAAGGTTGAAGAAAATACCTTGACCCTGGAAAAGTAGCCAAGGAAATTTTACAGGAAAGTGGAGAATATATAAATAGCTCTATATTTAGCTTGCTCACAGAGACACCGAGCAAGCGAACTCCTGCAGAGTTTTCTGAGGTTTTAATCTTAAACTATGAGTGTGTTCTGTACTTTGTCTAGCCTATTTTTAAACAGATTTACACTTTGACTGGAAACATCCTCTGAGGGAAGTTGGTTCCAGATATCAACTATTTTACAGGAAAAGAAATTTCCGCAGACTGAGGTCCTAAATGTCTTTACACACTCAAATAGTTTGCAAGATTTCGTCTAACCTTTTCTTGAACTGATCCACAGAGGAACTGTTCACAACTTCCGAAGGTAACCTGTTCCATGTGTCACAGATCTTATACGTAACGTAATTCCCACACACACTAGTCCTAAACCGTTTCAAATCCAACTTCCAACTATTGTTGCGAGTTGGGTTATCATTTAAACTAAACATACTTCTAAAATCGACATCGTTGAACCCTCGTAAGAGAGAGAGAGAAAGAGGAGAGAGAGAGAGAAAGAGGAGAGAGAGAGAGAGAGAAAGAGGAGAGAGAGAGAGAGAAAGAGGAGAGAGAGAGAGAGAAAGAGGAGAGAGAGAGAGAAAGAGGAGAGGAGAGAGAGAGAAAGAGAGAGAGAGAGAGAGAAGAGGAGAAGAGAGAGAGAGAAAGAGTTACAAGGAGTTACAAGGAAAAGAAGTACCTCAAAAGGCCTTGCGGCCCATACCGAGGAGGTACCAATGGCAACGGGTGCCAGGGAAAATTTTCTACACACTCAAATAGTGTGCAAGATTTGGTCTAACCTTTTCTTGAACTAATCCACCGAGGAACTGTTCCTGTTATTAAAAGTTTATTTTTCTTTCAACTATCCTAGCAGTACTAGAAAACTGGATAGAAAAGTAGAAGGCTCTCTCCCCACCCTCCGCTCCCTCCCTGCCAGATGCAGGTATGGAAAAAGGTTGAAGAAAATACCTTGACCCTGGAAAAGTAGCCAAGGAAATTTTACAGGAAAGTGGAGATATAAATAGCTCTATATTTACCTTGCTCACAGAGACACCGTGCAAGCGAACTCCTGCAGAGTTTTCTTATGTTTTAATCTTAAACTATCAACGTGTTAAAGTAATTCCCACATATACTAGTCCTAAATCGTTTCAAATCCAACTTCTAACCATTGTTGCGAGTTGGGTTATCATTTGAACTAAACATGCTTCTAAAATCGACATCTTTGAACCCGCGTCACGTAAGCGTCGATTGTAGCCCATATGCCTAACGAAAGGGATTAACTTTGTGGCATTTTTCGCCAGTTTCCAATCCACCTACCTACTTACTTCCCCACCAATTCCCAGCGCGCGCACTTCGGCCTTTAGCCGGCGGTGAGGTACCTTATCAAAGGCCTTCTAATCAATCGCCCTACTCTTATCATACTCACTGAACATGACGTAGAAAAACTCGAGCATGATGGCATGATGGTGAGACACGACCTATGCCGTCTAAACCCATGTTGGAGTCCCCAAGTAGCTTGTAAGAATCCAAATGGTCAACAATCCTACTCGCTATTATCCCCTCTAAATATTTACCTACAACTGAAGTTAAATGGTGTTATTTATAGAGGTTCCAAGCCTCTCTTCCCACGCATGAGATAGCAGTAGCGTCCTAATCGTAACAGTAAAGAAAAAGACAATACTAAAAGTTTTTCTTTTTTTCTGCAGTCAGAGGAGAACATCCCTAACCTAAGCTAAAAGGACAGAGTGGGATGGGAAGGGGTCCTAGTAACCCACGGGACAGGTTTGTACAACAGACTTCACCCGCCTTCCCGAAAGAGAGAGAACCTAAAGGAATTGGCAGCCAATTTCTCTAGAATCCCACGACTCGGGACCGGAGGGCTGTCACACCCCAAGTATAAACTTTATACCCCCTGCGGAGAGTATAAACTTTATACCCCCTGCGGAGGTATAAGAGAGAGAGAAAGAGAGAGAACCTAAAGGAATTGGCAGCCAATTTCTCTAGAATCCCACGACTCGGGACCGGAGGGCTGTCACACCCCAAGTATAAACTTTATACCCCCTGCGGAGAGTATAAACTTTATACCCCCTGCGGAGGTATAAGAGAGAGAGAAAGAGGAGAGAGAGAGAGAGAGAAAGAGGAGAGAGAGAGAGAGAAAGAGGAGAGAGAGAGAGAGAGAAAGAGGAGAAGAGAGAGAGAGAAAGAGGAGAGAGAGAGAGAGAGAGAGGAGAGAGAGAGAGAGAAAGAGGAGAGAGAGAGAGAGAAAGGAGAGAGAGAGAGAGAAAGAGGAGAGAGAGAGAGAGAGAAAGAGGAGAGAGAGAGAGAGAAAGAGGAGAGAGAGAGAGAGAAAGAGGAGAGAGAGAGAGAGAAAGGGAGAGAGAGAGAGAGAGAGAAAGAGGAGAGAGAGAGAGAGAAAGAGGAGAGAGAGAGAGAAAGAGGAGAGAGAGAGAGAGAGAAAGAGGAGAGAGAGAGAGAGAGAAAGAGGAGAGAGAGAGAGAGAAAGAGGAGAGAGAGAGAGAGAAAGAGGAGAGAGAGAGAGAAAGAGGAGAGAGAGAGAGAGAGAAAGAGGAGAGAGAGAGAGAAAGAGGAGAGAGAGAGAGAAAGAGAGAGAGAGAGAGAGAAAGAGGAGAGAGAGAGAGAAAGAGGAGAGAGAGAGAGAGAGAAAGAGGAGAGAGAGAAAGAGGAGAGAGAGAGAGAGAAAGAGGAGAGAGAGAGAGAGAGAAAGAGGAGAGAGAGAGAGAGAAAGAGGAGAGAGAGAGAGAGAAAGAGGAGAGAGAGAGAGAAAGAGGAGAGAGAGAGAGAGAGAAAGAGGAGAGAGAGAAAGAGGAGAGAGAGAGAGAGAGAGAGAGAGAGAGAGAGAGAGAGAGAGAGAAGAGAGGAGAGAGAGAGAAAGAGGAGAGAGAGAGAGAGAGAGAAGAGAGAGAGAGAGAGAGAGAGGAGAGGAGAGAGAGAGAGAGAGAGAGAGAGAGTTACAAGGAGTTACAAGGAAAAGAAGCACCTCAAAAGGCCTTGCGGCCCATACCGAGGAGGTACCAATGGAAACGGGTGCCAGGGAAAATTTTGTGAAAGTTTATTTTTCTTTCAACTATCTTAGCAGTAGTAGAAAACTGGATAGAAAAGTAGAAGGCTCTCTCCCCACCCTCCGCTCCCTCCCTGCCAGAGGCAGGTACGGAAAAAGGTTGAAGAAAATACCTTGACCCTGGAAAAGTAGCCAAGGAAATTTTACAGGAAAGTGGAGAATATATAAATAGCTCTATATTTAGCTTGCTCACAGAGACCGAGCAAGCGAACTCCTGCAGAGTTTTCTGAGGTTTTAATCTTAAACTATGAGTGTGTTCAGTACTTTGTCTAGCCTATTTTTAAACAGATTTACACTTTGACTGGAAACAACCTCTGAGGGAAGTTGGTTCCAGATATTAACTATTTTATAGGAAAAGAAATTTCCGCAGACTGAGGTCCTAAATGTCTTTACACACTCAAATAGTGTGCAAGATTTCGTCTAACCTTTTCTTGAACTGATCCACAGAGGAACTGTTCACAACTTCCGAAGGTAACCTGCTCCATGTGTCACAGATCTTATACGTAACGTAATTCCCACACACACTAGTCCTAAACCGTTTCAAATCAAACTTCCAACCATTGTTGCGAGTTGGGTTATCATTTAAACTAAACATACTTCTAAAATCGACATCGTTGAACCCTCGTAAGAGCTTGAAAACCTCAATCAGTTGACCGCGCAGCCTCCAAGTTTGAAGCGAAAACAAGTTCATGGCGCGTAACCGTCGATTGTAGCCCATATGCCTAACCGAAGGGATTAACTTTGTGGCCCTCGCCTGCACTCGCTCCAGCCTCTCAATATCTTTCCTGAGGGTGGGCGACCAGAACTGCACAGCATACTCCAGGTACGGCCGAACAAGGGAATTGTACAGTGAGAGCACAATCTCCTTGTTCCGAAACTGAAATTGCCTCCTGATATAACCCAATAGTTTCTGGGCTTTCTTTTCCATCTCTACACACTGTTTCGTAAACTTAAGGTCGCTGCTAATTAGCACACCCAAGTCCTTTTCTAAATCTGTCACCTCGATATTACTGCCCAACATCGAGTAGTTCGACTTGGGATTGGCGTAGCCAATGTGCATCACTTTGCATTTACCCAAGTTAAACGGCATTTGCCATTTTTCGGACCACTCTCCTATCCTACCTAGGTCCGCACGCAGTTCCTCGATCGCTTCGGGCGTCCCAACATTGGCCCCAAGCTTGGTGTCATCAGCGAATTTGGCGATCCGACTGACGATGCCACCGTCGATATCATTTATGTAAATGGTAAACAACAGTGGCCCCAAAACGGAACCCTGAGGAACCCCACTAGTGACCGAGGCCCAACCCGAACTAGCCCCTTTAATTACCACCCTCTGCCGCCTATTCCTTAGCCAGTTTTCAATCCACCTACCTATTTCCCCACCGATACCCAGCGCGCGCACTTTCGCCATTAGCCGGCGGTGAGGTACCTTATCAAAGGCTTTCTGAAAGTCGAGATAAAGTATATCAATCGCCCTACTCTTATCGTACTCACTCAACATGACGTGGAAAAACTCGAGCAAGTTGGTGAGACACGACCTATGCCGTCTAAACCCATGTTGGGAGTCCCCAAGCAGCTTGTAGGAATCCAAATGGTCAACGATTCTATCAGCTATTATCCTTTCTAATAATTTACCTACAACTGAAGTGAGACTAATAGGACGATAGTTCCCTGGACTTTCGTGATCCCCTTTCTTAAAGATAGGGGTCACGTTGGCCTCCCTCCAGTCACCAGGCACCTGGCCCATCTCCAACGATTTGTTGAAGACTGTAGCCAGGTGGGGAGCCACCTGGTCGCGCACTTCTCGCAAAACACTGGGGAGAAACTGGTCTGGCCCAGGAGCCTTAAACGCGCTCAGTTTGTATATTCTATGAGCAACGACTGTCGCGGTACATCTAACACTATCCAGGCCAGCACCTTCGTGCCTCACAGCTGGCTCGGGGATGACGCGGGTATCCTCCCTGGTGAACACTCCCGCAAAGTACTCATTAAGCACATTAGCGATGTTCGCGTCGGAGGTCCGCAGAACGCCGCTTCCGTCCTTTAAAGGACCTATCATGCTTCTAATGGGCTTTCTACTATTAACATAACTGAAGAACTCCTTAGGGTTCCCCTTGCAGACGGTTGCCACCCGTAGTTCTTCGTTACGTTTCGCTAGCCTAACCTTCGCCTTCACTTCCCTACACAGGCGGACATACGCTCCAGTGTTCTCGTGGGAACGATTGGCCTTCGCCCTCCTATACACTACTTTCCTATTTCGGATAGCCGAAGCGATGCCACGATTGAACCACTTAGGCTGCGTTGAAGCAGGGGTGACCGGTTTTGAGGGTATGGCAGCAGACTGCAGCACCATAAACTCATCCCGGAATGCACTCCACACTCCCTAAACATCGCCGCCACCTCTAACCCCATCTCTGCTACGCTATCCCTGAGGCTAACAAAGTTCGCCCGCCGGAGATCGAGCTTACTGCCTCTCGAGTTACTACGCTTCACCCGAGGGACGCACACACGGAACCTAATAAGACCGTGATCACTCCCGCCCAACGATTCGTCAACGGTGAGGCCAGTGACGAGGTTGTCTTCGGTCGTGAATACTAAGTCTAGAACGCTTTCGCCTCGTGTAGGCTCGTTGACCCACTGAGTGAGGAAGTTCTCATCAGCAAAGTCAACTAGCCTCCTCCCTTCAGCATCGGCAGTCCTGTTTTCCCACTTTATGCCGCGACAGTTGAAGTCTCCTAAAACTACACACACCCTATCCCTAGCAGGCTACTGAGTTCGGTGTACAGGGCTGTATCCTCCTCGAGGAGGAGATGCGGAGGTCTGTACACCAAGATTAACCTATAGTTCGTCCCTCCCACGTTCAGATCGACGGCAAGCAGCTCCCGTTCCGACCGGAACTGGCAGTCAACCGGACTCAACGTGTCTCTGACGTATATTAGTACCCCACCCCCTCCCCACGGGTGCGGTCTTTGCGAAACATTCTATACCCGGGAATTTCGAACTCCCCACGTAGTCCCTACGATCAGTATGAATCCAGGACTCGGTGATAGCAACGATATCCTGGTATTCTGATGCTAAGAGCGCCCGTAGCTCGCGAAACTTGTTCCTAATTGACCTAGCATTAAAAAGCATTGCACAGGAGGGAGCCTTCCCTATTCTGACCGCCCCCTAGCACGACCCGTTTCCCGAACAGCCAGGGCTGTCGGGAGTTGAAGAGCCCCTCACTAACGAGGGGGCAACTTCCACAGGAGACTGAGCCCCCTCCAACGTAGGAGGAGGGTCACCCACCTGTACTTCGCCGCACCCTTCAGTCGAAGGTACGTCCGCCACCGGCTCATCCTCATCTCTCCCCGGTGGGGGCCCATCATCTCTCCCAGGACTCGACCTCACCATTCTGTATAGGTGCCGGTCGAGCAGCGCGCCTAGCACACCTTTACCCTTGTCATTGAGGTGGACACCATCCCTCTGGTAAAGGTCCCACCTACCCGAAAATGCATCGAAGGGGTCAATAAACTTCACGCCCAGCGGAACGCACAAGTCTTGTACCCTCTCGTTGATGCCAATGACCTTATTGAGCGAGTGGTCACTGGCATTCATTCGAGGTAAAATACCCATTAACATTCCCCTGTCTGTCTTCAGTTTTAGATCATCCGCAAGAGACATGATCTCGGTGATGATCCCTTCTGTAAGACCTACCCCACCGCCTTTGAGGAACAGGTCATTGCCACCAGCGTGGACAACGATCGCAGTCCTCCGACTATCCACGCGCACCTTCTCTACCTCCTTCCTTAAGTGCGCCGTTCCCCGCCCAGGTAAGCACCTTACCTTCCTCCCATCCCGGTTTGCAGAAGCAAAGTACTTCTCCTGGCCCCTGATCTGCGAGTCCCCAATCAAAACGGTGTCTTCCTCCTTCGAGCACAGGAGACTAAAGCGGTTAGAGGTCTTGACAGGGGCAACTGGGGTCTCAGGCTTCGGCTTCGCAGCCTTCTTGCCCGAGACCTTTCGAAACCCGTCGCCACCCATACACGCAGTTACACCACCCGACCCACCCCGACAGGTAGCTACATCCTTCGGTTTCTTTGGGCCATCAGCAGGCCCCTTCCCACCCTTCTCTATCGATCCCTTCCCACCCTTCTCTATCAGCCCCTTCTTTGAGCCCTCCCTTTGTTCTTGATACTTAATCTTACAGTTTGAATCTGCTGGTGTGTTTTTAATTTGATCTTGTCCACTGGGTTGGATTTCCAGTGCTACGACCCTAGCTTCAAGCTTTTTTACTAATTCCTTTAGCTCTTTAACTTCCTTTTCGTGGTTGTCTCTAAGTTTACAAAACAAACATACACTAAGGGATGTGATATCGCTGATACTACCCTCTGGGAAGTCTACGCACCAATGATTAACTTTAACATTTAAAGCATTCTGCTTTCAATTAGCTGGCCCTGCCATATTTTCTCTTTTTTTTGTTTTTCTGATACTCTGAATAAGATAAAGCGTTCTAGCAATGAAACTATCCAAAAACGTTATGACCAGTATATAAAAAAGGGGGGGGGGGTGAATTAATCCCGCGCGTAGCCGCACCCGCCTTTTTGCAAGAGAAAGAGGAGAGAGTTACAAGGAGTTACAAGGAAAAGAAGTACCTCAAAAGGCCTTGCGGCCCATACCGAGGAGGTACCAATGGCAACGGGTGCCAGGGAAAATTTTGTCTTTCAAACTATGCTAGCAGTAGTAGAAAACTGGATAGAAAAGTAGAAGGCTCTCTCCCCACCCTCCGCTCCCTCCCTGCCAGAGGCAGTACGGAAAAAGGTTGAAGAAAATACCTTGACCCTGGAAAAGTAGCCAAGGAAATTTTACAGGAAAGTGGAGAATATATAAATAGCTCTATATTTAGCTTGCTCACAGAGACACCGAGCAAGCGAACTCCTGCAGAGTTTTCTGAGGTTTTAATCTTAAACTATGAGTGTGTTCTGTACTTGTCTAGCCTATTTTAAACAGATTTACACTTTGACTGGAAACATCCTCTGAGGGAAGTTGGTTCCAGATATCAACTATTTTACAGGAAAAGAAATTTCCGCAGACTGAGGTCCTAAATGTCTTTACACACTCAAATAGTGTGCAAGATTTCGTCTAACCTTTTCTTGAACTGATCCACAGAGGAACTGTTCACAACTTCCGAAGGTAACCTGTTCCATGTGTCACAGATCTTATACGTAACGTAATTCCCACACACACTAGTCCTAAACCGTTTCAAATCCAACTTCCAACTATTGTTGCGAGTTGGGTTATCATTTAAACTAAACATACTTCTAAATCGACATCGTTGAACCCTCGTAAGAGCTTGAAAACCTCGATCAGTTGACCGCGCAGCCTCCGAGTTTCAAGCGAAAACAAGTTCAGGGCGCGTAACCGTCGATTGTAGCCCATATGCCTAACAGAAGGGATTAACTTTGTGGCCCTCGCCTGCACTCGCTCCAGCCTCTCATATCTTTCCTGAGGGTGGGCGACCAGAACTGCACAGCATACTCCAGGTACGGCCGAACAAGGGAATTGTACAGTGAGAGCACAATCTCCTTGTTCCGAAACTGAAATTGCCTCCTGATATAACCCAATAGTTTCTGGGCTTTCTTTTCCACCTCTACACACTGTTTCGTAAACTTAAGGTCGCTGCTAATTAGCACACCCAAGTCCTTTTCTAAATCAGTCACCTCGATATTACTGCCCACATCGAGTAGTCCGACTTGGGATTGGCGTAGCCAATGTGCATCACTTTGCATTTACCCAAGTTAAACTGCATTTGCCATTTTTCGGACCACTCTCCTATCCTACCTAGGTCCGCACGCAGTTCCTCGATCGCTTCGGGCGTCCCAACATTGGCCCCAAGCTTGGTGTCATCAGCGAATTTGGCGATCCGACTGACGATGCCACCGTCGATATCATTTATGTAAATGGTAAACAACAGTGGCCCCAAAACGGAACCCTGAGGAACCCCACTAGTGACCGAGGCCCAACCCGAACTAGCCCCTTTAATTACCACCCTCTGCCGCCTATTCCTCAGCCAGTTTTCAATCCACCTACCTATTTCCCCACCGATACCCAGCGCGCGCACTTTCGCCATTAGCCGGCGGTGAGGTACCTTATCAAAGGCCTTCTGAAAGTCGAGATAAAGTATATCAATCGCCCTACTCTTATCGTACTCACTCAACATGACGTGGAAAAACTCGAGCAAGTTGGTGAGACACGACCTATGCCGTCTAAACCCATGTTGGGGGTCCCCAAGTAGCTTGTAGGAATCCAAATGGTCAACGATTCTATCAGCTATTATCCTTTCTAATAATTTACCTACAACTGAAGTGAGACTAATAGGACGATAGTTCCCTGGACTTTCGTGATCCCCTTTCTTAAAGATAGGGTCACGTTGGCCTCCCTCCAGTCACCAGGCACCTGGCCCATCACCAGCGATTTTTGAAGACTGTAGCCAGGTGGGGAGCCACCTGGTCGCGCACTTCTCGCAAAACACTGGGGAGAAACTGGTCTGGCCCAGGAGCCTTAAACGCGCTCAGTTTGTCTATTCTATGAGCAACGACTGTCGCGGTACATCTAACACTATCCAGGCCAGCACCTTCGTGCCTCACAGCTGGCTCGGGATGACGCGGGTATCCTCCCTGGTGAACACTCCCGCAAAGTACTCATTAAGCACATTAGCGATGTCCGCGTCGGAGGTCCGCAGAACGCCGCTTCCGTCCTTTAAAGGACCTATCATGCTTCTAATGGGCTTTCTACTATTAACATAACTGAAGAACTCCTTAGGGTTCCCCTTGCAGAGGCTTGCCACCCGTAGTTCTTCGTTACGTTTCGCTAGCCTAACCTTCGCCTTCACTTCCCTACACAGGCGGACATACGCTTCAGTGTTCTCGTGGGAACGATTGGCCTTCGCCCTCCTATACGCTACTTTCCTATTTCGGATAGCCGAAGCGATGCCACGATTGAACCACTTAGGCTGCGTTGAGGAGAGAGAGAGAGAGAGAGAGAGAGAGAGAGAGAGAGAGAGAGAGAGAGAGAGTTACAAGGAGTTACAAGGAAAAGAAGTACCTCAAAAGGCCTTGCGGCCCATACCGAGGAGGTACCAATGGCAACGGGTGCCAGGGAAAATTTTGTAAAAGATTATTTTTCTTTCAACTATCCTAGCAGTAGTAGAAAACTGGATAGAAAAGTAGAAGGCTCTCTCCCCACCCTCCGCTCCCTCCCTGCCAGAGGCAGGTACGGAAAAAGGTTGAAGAAAATACCTTGACCCTGGAAAAGTAGCCAAGGAAATTTTACAGGAAAGTGGAGAATATATAAATAGCTCTATATTTAGCTTGCTCACAGAGACACCGAGCAAGCGAACTCCTGCAGAGTTTCCTGAGGTTTTAATCTTAAACTATGAGTGTGTTCAGTACTTTGTCTAGCCTATTTTTAAACAGATTTACACTTTGACTGGAAACAACCTCTGAGGGAAGTTGGTTCCAGATATTAACTATTTTATAGGAAAAGAAATTTCCGCAGACTGAGGTCCTAAATGTCTTTACACACTCAAATAGTGTGCAAGATTTCGTCTAACCTTTTCTTGAACTGATCCACAGAGGAACTGTTCACAACTTCCGAAGGTAACCTGTTCCATGTGTCACAGAGAGAGAGAGAGAGAGAGAGAGAGAGAGAGAGAGAGGAGAGAGAGAGAGAGAGAGAAAGAGGAGAGAGAGAGAGAGAGAGAGAGAGAGAGAGAGAGAGAAAGAGGAGAGAGAGAGAGAAAGAGGAGAGAGAGAGAGGAGAGAGAGAGAGAGAGAGAGAGAGAGAGAGAGAGAGAGAGAGAGAGAGAGAGAGAGTTACAAGGAGTTACAAGGAAAAGAAGTACCTCAAAAGGCCTTGCGGCCAATACCGAGGAGGTACCAATGGCAACGGGTGCCACGGAAAATTTTCTACACACTCAAAGAGTGTGCAAAATTTGGTCTAACCTTTTCTTGAACTGATCCACAGAGGAACTGTTCACAACTTCCGAAGGTAACCTGTTCCATGTGTCACAGATCTTATACGTAAAGTAATTCCCACACACACTAGTCCTAAACCGTTTCAAATCCAACTTCCAACCATTGTTGCGAGTTGGGTTATCATTTAAACTAAACATACTTCTAAAATCGACATCGTTGAACCCTCGTAAGAGCTTGAAAACCTCGATCAGTTGACAGCGCAGCCTCCGAGTTTCAAGCGAAAACAAGTTCAGGGCGCGTAACCGTCGATTGTAGCCCATATGCCTAACCGAAGGGATTAACTTTGTGGCCCTCGCCTGCACTCGCTCCAGCCAGAGAGAGAGAGAGAGAGAGAGAGAGAGAGAGAGAAAGAGTGAGAGAGAGAGAGAGAAGAGAGAGAGAGAGAGAGAGAGAAAGAGGAGAGAGAGAGAGAGAGAGAGAAAGAGGAGAGAGAGAGAGAGAGAGAGAGAGAGAGAGAGAGAGAGAAAGAGGAGAGAGAGAGAGAGAGAGAGAGAGAGAGAGAGAGAGAGAGAGAGAGAGGAGAAAGAGGAGAGAGAGAGAGAGTTACAAGGAGGAGTTACAAGGAAAAGAAGTACCTCAAAAGGCCTTGCGGCCCATACCGAGGAGGTACCAATGGCAACGGGTGCCAGGGAAAATTTTGTGAAAGTTTATTTTTCTTTCAACTATCCTAGCAGTAGTAGGAAACTGGATAGAAAAGTAGAAGGCTCTCTCCCCAGCCTCCGCTCTCTCACTGCCAGAGGTAGGTACGGAAAAAGGTTGAAGAAAATACCTTGACCCTGGAAAAGTAGCCAAGGAAATTTTACAGGAAAGTGGAGAATATATAAATAGCTCTATATTTAGCTTGCTCACAGAGACACCGAGCAAGCGAACTCCTGCAGAGTTTCCTGAGGTTTTAATCTTAAACTATGAGTGTGTTCAGTACTTTGTCTAGCCTATTTTTAAACAGATTTACACTTTGACTGGAAACAACCTCTGAGGGAAGTTGGTTCCAGATATTAACTATTTTATAGGAAAAGAAATTTCCGCAGACTGAGGTCCTAAATGTCTTTACACACTCAAATAGTGTGCAAGATTTCGTCTAACCTTTTCTTGAACTGATCCACAGAGGAACTGTTCACAACTTCCGAAGGTAACCTGTTCCATGTGTCACAGAGAGAGAGAGAGAGAGAGAGAGAGGAGAGAGAGAGAGAGAGAGAGAGAGAGAAAAGAGAGAGAGAGAGAGAGAGAGAGAGAGAGAGAGAGAGAGAGAGAAAGAGGAGAGAGAGAGAGAAAGAGGAGAGAGAGAGAGAGAGAGAGAGAGAGAGAGAGAGAGAGAGTTACAAGGAGTTACAAGGAAAAGAAGTACCTCAAAAGGCCTTGCGGGCCATACGGAGGAGGTACCAATGGCAACGGTTGCCACGGAAAATTTTCTACACACTCAAAGAGTGTGCAAAATTTGGTCTAACCTTTTCTTGAACTGATCCACAGAGGAACTGTTCACAACTTCCGAAGGTATCCTGTTCCATGTGTCACAGATCTTATACGTAAAGTAATTCCCACACACACTAGTCCTAAACCGTTTCAAATCCAACTTCCAACCATTGTTGCGAGTTGGGTTATCATTTAAACTAAACATACTTCTAAAATCGACATCGTTGAACCCTCGTAAGAGCTTGAAAACCTCGATCAGTTGACCGCGCAGCCTCCGAGTTTCAAGCGAAAACAAGTTCACGGCGCGTAACCGTCGATTGTAGCCCATATGCCTAACCGAAGGGATTAACTTTGTGGCCCTCGCCTGCACTCGCTCCAGCCAGAGAGAGAGAAAGAGAGAGAGAGAGAGAGAGAGAAAGAGAGAGTTACAAGGAGTTACAAGGAAAAGAAGTACCTCAAAAGGCCTTGCGGCCCATACCGAGGAGGTACCAATGGCAACGGGTGCCAGAGAAAATTTTGTCTTTCAACTATGCTAGCAGTAGTAGAAAACTGAATAGAAAAGTAGAAGGCTCTCTCCCCACCCTCCGCTCCCTCCCTGCCAGAGGAAGGTACGGAAAAAGGTTGAAGAAAATACCTTGACCCTGGAAAAGTAGCCAAGGAAATTTTACAGGAAAGTGGAGAATATATAAATAGCTCTATATTTAGCTTGCTCACAGAGACCGAGCAAGCGAACTCCTGCAGAGTTTTCTGAGGTTTTAATCTTAAACTATCAACGTGTTAAAGTAATTCTCACATATACTAGTCGTTTCTAATCCAACTTCTAACCATTGTTGCGAGTTGGGTTATCATTTGAACTAAACATGCTTCTAAAATCGACATCTTTGAACCCGCATCACGTAAGCGTCGATTGTAGCCCATATGCCTAACGAAAGGGATTAACTTTGTAGCATTTTTCGCCAGTTTCCAATCCACCTACCTACTTCCCCACCAATACCCAGCGCGCGCACTTCGGCCATTAGCCGGCGGTGAGGTACCTTATCAAAGGCCTTCTAATCAATCGCCGTACTCTTATCATACTCACTCAACATGACGTAGAAAAACTCGAGCATGATGGTGAGACACGACCTATGCCGTCTAAACCCATGTTGGAGTCCCCAAGTAGCTTGTAGGAATCCAAATTGTCAACAATCCTACTCGCTATTATCCCCTCTAAATATTTACCTACAACTGAAGTTAAATGGTGTTATTTATAGAGGTTCCAAGCCTCTCTTCCCACGCATGAGATAGCAGTAGCGTCCTAATCGTAACAGAGAGAGAGAGAGAGAGAAAGAGGAGAGAGAGAGAGAGAGAGAGAAAGAGGAGAGAGAGAGAGAGAGAGAGAGAGAGAGAGAGAGAGAAAGAGGAGAGAGAGAGAGAGAGAGAGAGAGAGAGAGAGAGAGAGAGAGAGAAAGAGGAGAGAGAGAGAGAGAGAGAGAGAGAGAAGAGAGAGAGAGAGGAGAAAGAGGAGAGAGAGAGAGAGAGAGAGATACAAGGAGATACAAGGAAAAGAAGTACCTCAAAAGGCCTTGCGGCCAATACCGAGGAGGTACCAATGGCAACGGGTGCCACGGAAAATTTTCTACACACTCAAATAGTGTGCAAAATTTGGTCTAACCTTTTCTTGAACTGATCCACAGAGGAACTGTTCACAACTTCCGAAGGTAACCTGTTCCATGTGTCACAGATCTTATACGTAACGTAATTCCCACACACACTAGTCCTAAACCGTTTCAAATCCAACTTCCAACCATTGTTGCGAGTTGGGTTATCATTTAAATTAAACATACTTCTAAAATCGACATCGTTGAACCCGCGTAAGAGCTTGAAAACCTCGATCAGTTGACCGCGCAGCCTCCGAGTTTCAAGCGAAAACAAGTTCAGGGCGCGTAACCGTCGATTGTAGCCCATATGCCTAACGGAAGGGATTAACTTTGTGGCCCTCGCCTGCACTCGCTCCAGCCTCTCAATATCTTTCCTGAGGGTGGGCGACCAGAACTGCACAGCATACTCCAGGTACGGCCGAACAAGGGAATTGTACAGTAGAGCACAATCTCCTTGTTCCGAAACTGAAATTGCCTCCTGATATAACCCAATAGTTTCTGGGCTTTCTTTTCCACCTCTACACACTGTTTCGTAAACTTAAGGTCGCTGCTAATTAGCACACCAAGTCCTTTTCTAAATCAGTCACCTCGATATTACTGCCCAACATCGAGTAGTCCGACTTGGGATTGGCGTAGCCAATGTGCATCACTTTGCATTTACCCAAGTTAAACGGCATTTGCCATTTTTCGGACCACTCTCCTATCCTACCTAGGTCCGCACGCAGTTCCTCGATCGCTTCGGGCGTCCCAACATTGGCCCCAAGCTTGGTGTCATCAGCGAATTTGGCGATCCGACTGACGATGCCACCGTCGATATCATTTATGTAAATGGTAAACAACAGCGGCCCCAAAACGGAACCCTGAGGAACCCCACTAGTGACCGAGGCCCAACCCGAACTAGCCCCTTTAATTACCACCCTCTGCCGCCTATTCCTTAGCCAGTTTTCAATCCACCTACCTATTTCCCCACCGATACCCAGCGCGCGCACTTTCGCCATTAGCCGGCGGTGAGGTACCTTATCAAAGGCTTTCTGAAAGTCGAGATAAAGTATATCAATCGCCCTACTCTTATCGTACTCACTCAACATGACGTGGAAAAACTCGAGCAAGTTGGTGAGACACGACCTATGCCGTCTAAACCCATGTTGGGAGTCCCCAAGCAGCTTGTAGGAATCCAAATGGTCAACGATTCTATCAGCTATTATCCTTTCTAATAATTTACCTAACTCTGAAGTGAGACTAATAGGACGATAGTTCCCTGGACTTTCGTGATCCCCTTTCTTAAAGATAGGGGAGAGAGAGAGAGAGAAGAGGAGAGAGAGAGAGGAGAAGAGGAGAGAGAGAGAGTTACAAGGAGTTACAAGGAAAAGAAGTACCTCAAAAGGCCTTGCGGCCCATACCGAGGAGGTACCAATGGCAACGGGTGCCAGGGAAAATTTTGTTTTATTTTTCTTTCAACTATCTAGCAGTAGTAGAAAACTGGATAGAAAAGTAGAAGGCTCTCTCCCCACCCTCCGCTCCCTCCCTGCCAGAGGCAGGTACGGAAAAAGGTTGAAGAAAATACCTTGACCCTGGAAAAGTAGCCAAGGAAATTTTACAGGAAAGTGGAGAATATATAAATAGCTCTATATTTAGCTTGCTCACAGAGACACCGAGCAAGCGAACTCCTGCAGAGTTTTCTGAGGTTTTAATCTTAAACTATGAGTGTGTTCAGTACTTTGTCTAGCCTATTTTTAAACAGATTTACACTTTGACTGGAAACAACCTCTGAGGGAAGTTGGTTCCAGATATTAACTATTTTATAGGAAAAGAAATTTCCGCAGACTGAGGTCCTAAATGTCTTTACACACTCAAATAGTGTGCAAGATTTCGTCTAACCTTTTCTTGAACTGATCCACAGAGGAACTGTTCACAACTTCCGAAGGTAACCTGTTCCATGTGTCACAGATCTTATACGTAACGTAATTCCCACACACACTAGTCCTAAACCGTTTCAAATCCAACTTCCAACCATTGTTGCGAGTTGGGTTATCATTTAAACTAAACATACTTCTAAAATCGACATCGTTGAACCCTCGTAAGAGCTTGAAAACCTCGATCAGTTGACCGCGCAGCCTCCGAGTTTCAAGCGAAAACAAGTTCAGGGCGCGTAACCGTCGATTGTAGCCCATATGCCTAACGGAAGGGATTAACTTTGTGGCCCTCGCCTGCACTCGCTCCAGCCTCTCAATATCTTTCCTGAGGGTGGGCGACCAGAACTGCACAGCATACTCCAGGTACGGCCGAACAAGGGAATTGTACAGTGAGAGCACAATCTCCTTGTTCCGAAACTGAAATTGCCTCCTGATATAACCCAATAGTTTCTGGGCTTTCTTTTCCACTCTACACACTGTTTCGTAAACTTAAGGTCGCTGCTAATTAGCACACCCAAGTCCTTTTCTAAATCAGTCACCTCGATATTACTGCCCAACATCGAGTAGTCCGACTTGGGATTGGCGTAGCCAATGTGCATCACTTTGCATTTACCCAAGTTAAACGGCATTTGCCATTTTTCGGACCACTCTCCTATCCTACCTAGGTCCGCACGCAGTTCCTCGATCGCTTCGGGCGTCCCAACATTGGCCCCAAGCTTGGTGTCATCAGCGAATTTGGCGATCCGACTGACGATGCCACCGTCGATATCATTTATGTAAATGGTAAACAACAGTGGCCCCAAAACGGAACCCTGAGGAACCCCACTAGTGACCGAGGCCCAACCCGAACTAGCCCCTTTAATTACCACCCTCTGCCGCCTATTCCTTAGCCAGTTTTCAATCCACCTACCTATTTCCCCACCGATACCCAGCGCGCGCACTTTCGCCATTAGCCGGCGGTGAGGTACCTTATCAAAGGCTTTCTGAAAGTCGAGATAAAGTATATCAATCGCCCTACTCTTATCGTACTCACTCAACATGACGTGGAAAAACTCGAGCAAGTTGGTGAGACACGACCTATGCCGTCTAAACCCATGTTGGGAGTCCCCAAGCAGCTTGTAGGAATCCAAATGGTCAACGATTCTATCAGCTATTATCCTTTCTAATAATTTACCTACAACTGAAGTGAGACTAATAGGACGATAGTTCCCTGGACTTTCGTGATCCCCTTTCTTAAAGATAGGGGAGAGAGAGAGAGAGAGAGAGAGAGAGAGAGAGAGAGAGAGAGAGAGAGAGAGAGAGAGAGAGAGAGAGTTACAAGGAGTTACAAGGAAAAGAAGTACCTCAAAAGGCCTTGCGGCCCATACCGAGGAGGTACCAATGGCAACGGGTGCCAGGGAAAATTTTGTTTTACTTTCAACTATCTAGCAGTAGTAGAAAACTGGATAGAAAAGTAGAAGGCTCTCTCCCCACCCTCCGCTCCCTCCCTGCCAGAGGCAGGTACGGAAAAAGGTTGAAGAAAATACCTTGACCCTGGAAAAGTAGCCAAGGAAATTTTACAGGAAAGTGGAGAATATATAAATAGCTCTATATTTAGCTTGCTCACAGAGACACCGAGCAAGCGAACTCCTGCAGAGTTTTCTGAGGTTTTAATCTTAAACTATGAGTGTGTTCAGTACTTTGTCTAGCCTATTTTTAAACAGATTTACACTTTGACTGGAAACAACCTCTGAGGGAAGTTGGTTCCAGATATTAACTATTTTATAGGAAAAGAAATTTCCGCAGACTGAGGTCCTAAATGTCTTTACACACTCAAATAGTGTGCAAGATTTCGTCTAACCTTTTCTTGAACTGATCCACAGAGGAACTGTTCACAACTTCCGAAGGTAACCTGTTCCATGTGTCACAGATCTTATACGTAACGTAATTCCCACACACACTAGTCCTAAACCGTTTCAAATCCAACTTCCAACCATTGTTGCGAGTTGGGTTATCATTTAAACTAAACATACTTCTAAAATCGACATCGTTGAACCCTCGTAAGAGCTTGAAAACCTCGATCAGTTGACCGCGCAGCCTCCGAGTTTCAAGCGAAAACAAGTTCAGGGCGCGTAACCGTCGATTGTAGCCCATATGCCTAACGGAAGGGATTAACTTTGTGGCCCTCGCCTGCACTCGCTCCAGCCTCTCAATATCTTTCCTGAGGGTGGGCGACCAGAACTGCACAGCATACTCCAGGTACGGCCGAACAAGGGAATTGTACAGTGAGAGCACAATCTCCTTGTTCCGAAACTGAAATTGCCTCCTGATATAACCCAATAGTTTCTGGGCTTTCTTTTCCATCTCTACACACTGTTTCGTAAACTTAAGGTCGCTGCTAATTAGCACACCCAAGTCCTTTTCTAAATCAGTCACCTCGATATTACTGCCCAACATCGAGTAGTCCGACTTGGGATTGGCGTAGCCAATGTGCATCACTTTGCATTTACCCAAGTTAAACGGCATTTGCCATTTTTCGGACCACTCTCCTATCCTACCTAGGTCCGCACGCAGTTCCTCGATCGCTTCGGGCGTCCCAACATTGGCCCCAAGCTTGGTGTCATCAGCGAATTTGGCGATCCGACTGACGATGCCACCGTCGATATCATTTATGTAAATGGTAAACAACAGTGGCCCCAAAACGGAACCCTGAGGAACCCCACTAGTGACCGAGGCCCAACCCGAACTAGCCCCTTTAATTACCACCCTCTGCCGCCTATTCCTTAGCCAGTTTTCAATCCACCTACCTATTTCCCCACCGATACCCAGCGCGCGCACTTTCGCCATTAGCCGGCGGTGAGGTACCTTATCAAAGGCTTTCTGAAAGTCGAGATAAAGTATATCAATCGCCCTACTCTTATCGTACTCACTCAACATGACGTGGAAAAACTCGAGCAAGTTGGTGAGACACGACCTATGCCGTCTAAACCCATGTTGGGAGTCCCCAAGCAGCTTGTAGGAATCCAAATGGTCAACGATTCTATCAGCTATTATCCTTTCTAATAATTTACCTACAACTGAAGTGAGACTAATAGGACGATAGTTCCCTGGACTTTCGTGATCCCCTTTCTTAAAGATAGGGGTCACGTTGGCCTCCCTCCAGTCACCAGGCACCTGGCCCATCTCCAACGATTTGTTGAAGACTGTAGCCAGGTGGGGAGCCACCTGGTCGCGCACTTCTCGCAAAACACTGGGGAGAAACTGGTCTGGCCCAGGAGCCTTAAACGCGCTCAGTTTGTCTATTCTATGAGCAACGACTGTCGCGGTACATCTAACACTATCCAGGCCAGCACCTTCGTGCCTCACAGCTGGCTCGGGGATGACGCGGGTATCCTCCCTGGTGAACACTCCCGCAAAGTACTCATTAAGCACATTAGCGATGTCCGCGTCGGAGGTCCGCAGAACGCCGCTTCCGTCCTTTAAAGGACCTATCATGCTTCTAATGGGCTTTCTACTATTAACATAACTGAAGAACTCCTTAGGGTTCCCTTGCAGAGGCTTGCCACCCGTAGTTCTTCGTTACGTTTCGCTAGCCTAACCTTCGCCTTCACTTCCCTACACAGGCGGACATACGCTTCAGTGTTCTCGTGGGAACGATTGGCCTTCGCCCTCCTATACGCTACTTTCCTATTTCGGATAGCCGAAGCGATGCCACGATTGAACCACTTAGGCTGCGTTGAAGCAGGGGTGACCGGTTTTGAGGGTATGGCAGCAGACTGCAGCACCATAAACTCATCCCGGAATGCACTCCACACTCCCTCAACATCGCCGCCAACCTCTAACCCCATCTCTCTACGCTATCCCTGAGGCTAACAAAGTTCGCCCGCCGGAGATCGAGCTTACTGCCTCTCGAGTTACTACGCTTCACCCGAGGGACGCACACACGGAACCTAATAAGACCGTGATCACTCCCGCCCAACGATTCGTCAACGGTGAGGCCAGTGACGAGGTTGTCTTCGGTCGTGAATACTAAGTCTAGAACGCTTTCGCCTCGTGTAGGCTCGTTGACCCACTGAGTGAGGAAGTTCTCATCAGCAAAGTCAACTAGCCTCCTCCCTTCAGCATCGGCAGTCCTGTTTTCCCACTTTATGCCGCGACAGTTGAAGTCTCCTAAAACTACACACACCCTATCCCCTAGCAGGCTACTGAGTTCGGTGTACAGGGCTGTATCCTCCTCGAGGAGGAGATGCGGAGGTCTGTACACCAAGATTAACCTATAGTTCGTCCCTCCCACGTTCAGATCGACGCCAAGCAGCTCCCGTTCCGACCGGAACTGGCAGTCAACCGGACTCAACGTGTCTCTGACGTATATTAGTACCCCACCCCCCTCCCCACGGGTGCGGTCTTTGCGAAACATTCTATACCCGGGAATTTCGAACTCCCCAACGTAGTCCCTACGATCAGTATGAATCCAGGACTCGGTGATAGCAACGATATCCTGGTATTCTGATGCTAAGAGCGCCCGTAGCTCGCAAACTTGTTCCTAATTGACCTAGCATTAAAAAGCATTGCACGGAGGGAGCCTTCCCTATTCTGACCGCCCCCTAGCACGACCCGTTTCCCGAACAGCCAGGGCTGTCGGGAGTTGAAGAGCCCCTCACTAACGAGGGGGCAACTTCCGCAGGAGACTGAGCCCCCTCCAACGTAGGAGGAGGGTCACCCACCTGTACTTCGACGCACCCTTCAGTCGAAGGTACGTCCGCCACCGGCTCATCCTCATCTCTCCCCGGTGGGGGCCCATCATCTCTCCCGGACTCGACCTCACCATTCTGTATAGGTGCCGGTCGAGCAGCGCGCCTAGCACACCTTTACCCTTGTTATTGAGGTGGACACCATCCCTCTGGTAAAGGTCCCACCTACCCGAAAATGCATCGAAGGGGTCAATAAACTTCACGCCCAGCGGAACGCACAAGTCTTGTACCCTCTCGTTGATGCCAATGACCTTACTGAGCGAGTGGTCACTGACATTCATTCGCGGTAAAATACCCATTAACATTCCCCTGTCTGTCTTCAGTTTTAGATCATCCGCAAGAGACATGATCTCGGTGATGATCCCTTCAGTAAGACCTACCCCACCGCCTTTGAGAGAGAGAGAGAGAGAGAGAGAGAGAGAGAGAGAGAGAGAGAGAGAGAGGAGAGAGAAGAGGAGAGAGAGAGAGAGAGAGAGAGAAAGGAGAGAGAAAGAGGAGAGAGAGAGAGAAAGGAGAGAGAAAGAGGAGAGAGAGAGAGAGAGAGAGAAGGAGAGAGAAAGAGGAGAGAGAGAGAGGAGAGAGAGAGTTACAAGGAGGAGTTACAAGGAAGGAGTTACAAGGAAAAGAAGCACCTCAAAAGGCCTTGCGGCCCATCCCGAGGAGGTACCAATGGCAACGGGTGCCAGGGAAAATTTTGTAAAAGTTTATTTTTCTTTCAACTATCCTAGCAGCAGTAGAAAACTGGATAGAAAAGTAGAAGGCTCTCTCCCCACCCTCCGCTCCCTCCCTGCCAGCGGCAAGTACGGAAAAAGGTTGAAGAAAATAACTTGACCCTGGAAAAGTAGCCAAGGAAATTTTACAGGAAAGTGGAGAATATATAAATAGCTCTATATTTAGCTTGCTCACAGAGACACCGAGCAAGCGAACTCCTGCAGAGTTTTCTGAGGTTTTAATCTTAAACTATGAGTGTGTTCAGTACTTTGTCTAGCCTATTTGTAAACAGATTTACACTTTCACTGGAAACAACCTCTGAGGGAAGTTGGTTCCAGATATTAACTATTTTATAGGAAAAGAAATTTCCGCAGACTGAGGTCCTAAATGTCTTTACACACTCAAATAGTGTGCAAGATTTGGTCTACCCTTTTTTTGAACTGATCCACAGAGGAACTGTTCACAACTTCCGAAGGTAACCTGTTGCATGTGTCACAGATCTTATACGTAAAGTAATTCCCACACACACTAGTCCTAAACCGTTTCAAATCCAACTTCCAACCATTGTTGCGAGTTGGGTTATCATTTAAACTAAACATACTTCTAAAATCGACATCGTTGAACCCTCGTAAGAGCTTGAAAACCTCGATCAGTTGACCGCGCAGCCTCCGAGTTTCAAGCGAAAACAAGTTCAGGGCGCGTAACCGTCGATTGTAGCCCATATGCCTAACGGAAGGGATCAACTTTGTGGCCCTCGCCTGCACTCGCTCCAGCCTCTCAATATCTTTCCTGAGGGTGGGCGACCAGAACTGCACAGCATACTCA
>JAJOZX010006008.1:282500-288339 GCA_023014485.1 Bathynomus jamesi | reverse complement strand
GTCCCCTCCGCCACCACGGAGTCCATACACAATACACGATTACGAACACAGTTAGGTAGACCAGCCATGAGTGGATCCTAGGGCTTTGTTGTCTGAAACATTATAACATTACATTATAACATTATATATTTATAATATATATATATTTATATATATATATATACAGGGCGGCTCTGGCCTAGAGGCTGTAAGGCTGCAGACCCCGAACTAAAATGACGAATAATGCTTCTCTACGTCTCTCTATTTTATTTAAAGTGTTGTATTAAACAAGAAATGAGATTCTAAACTAAACTGATTTTTATATATTAATAATGTGACGAAATAAAAATAACTTCCAGCAAACAATGATGAATAAAAGGTTATTTAAAATGTAATATAAATATAGGGCCTACCGCGCTAAGATGTAAATTAAGGCTGCAATCGTGCAGTCTATACACAGTATACAGGTATGAGATTTAGTGGGACTGTGAGGTGGACTGCTGCCAGGTGCACGATGTCCCTAATGATTAATTTCACGTTTAATTCGCTATATTTGATGAAAGTTGATCTATTTAAATTATACTTCCGTCCGTGTGTTAATATCAAACTATTAAAAACTGAATTTTCAAATACATTATTGGTAAAGTAGAAGATAATGATATGATATGCAGCAAAATTTGGATCTTTTAGTCTGCAGCAGATGCAGCCTGCTAGCGTACAGTTGCAGTCGGCACGTGACGGCAGTGTTCGGACGCTGGTTATCAAGTGTGGTCAGTCATTGTTTCCTGTGCGGCTGATCGTGCTTCTTTTTCAATTAAATTTATTATTGTGAACCAGATTTCTACTTGGTTATTTTGATTCAATTAGCTTATCTAAAACTTTTATTTCTCCCTTACATACAAGCCATGGAAATACAGTGACGTTTTGAAATCAATTAAATTTTCAAGCCTAACCTACCTCGAAAAGGTTGAAATTAAAAACAAAGGCCGTCCAACTCCTGCTTTAAATATAGAAGACACAGGTAAAAGTAGAAATAAGGATTACGTTCGCAAATTTAATTCAGCTATTTATGATAAACATGATTGGATTTGTGGCTGTGAAAAAGTAATTCTCTATTCTGTTTCCCATGTTTATTATTTGGAGGAGAAAGTGAATGGACAACGAATGGCATTTCTAAGTTGAAAAACTTGCCTCCAAAGATAATAAAGCACCAGCAAAGCCAAAAACATTTGATAAACGTAGTGAACTTATCTTTTCTTGGTAAAGTGAATATCAGAAAATCAGCTGAGTGAAGCACATAGACAATCGATCGACAGACATAATGAATTAGTGAAAAGAAATAGGGGCGTGCTATCTAAAATTATTGATTGCATATTATTCTGCGGCAAATTTGAGTTGCCATTACGTGGCCATGATGAGAGTGACTCTTCCCAAATCCAGGAGTATTTCGCGGTTTGATTGATTTCTTGTGTAAATCAGATCCTAGTTTAGAATCTCATTTCCGAACTGCTACAGCTTTTAAGGGAACTTAAAAAACGATTCAAAATGAATTATTAGATTCTATATTAGTTCTTTGCAAGAAGAATATCAAGGAAGAGATGAAAAAACTGACTACTTAGCTGTAATGTGTGATGAAACAACGGATATTTATAATAAATCACAAATGGCAATAGTGTTCAGATATGAACTAAAAGGAAACCCCGTTCAACGGTTTTGGAGTTTCTTCAACCCTCCAAATCTCACTGGAGAAGCTTTATCCGAAATACTCCTCAATGAACTGAATAGTTTACTATCTAATAAGGAGAAACTTATAGCTCAAACTTATGACGGAGCTGCTGCTCTTAGTGGAAAGCAGAAAGGCGTCCAAACAAGAATAAAAGAAGTCTATAAAAATGCTCATTACGTACATTGTTACGCACATCAAACTGAACTTAATATTGAGAAAGCAACATCAAAAATTAGCAAAGCAAGAGTTTTTTTCAATAGCTTGTCTGGAATTGCTGCATTCTTTTCAAAAATCCCTCAAAGAAACAACTGAATAGAAAAAATTACTCATCGAATCCACAAGTATCAGCAACTAGATGGAATTTTAAAAGTCGAAAAGTAAACGTGTATACGAAAGAAAAGATGAAACTAATCGAGTGCTGCAGCATTTAGAAACCTCTCAGTCAAGGAAACTGGACTTGCAGCAGCTGGTACTAAAGAATGCTAAATGATCCGGAATTTACTTTTTGACTGGAATTCTTCAGTAAAATAATGCCCCAAGTTGAAATTTTATTCGCACAATTTCAATCTAGGTGTAATTGAAGCAACAAACCGCACAATCCTATGTAAACAAATTTACTGCTGCTATTGAAAACATTAAGCAAGAATATGAACACTTTCTGAAACAAAACAACTCAAATGAAGGAAATAAAAAGAGGAAGTTTTCAACTACTAATGAAACATCAATTGGCAACAGATGTCTGCGATATAATTATCCAAGAATGCACTAATAGATTTAGCTTTACTGGCCATCTTGAATCCAGTAAACTGCTACTAAGAAATTGTTTGAATCTTATCTTAAAGACTTTCCAACTGTGAAAACTCGGCAAAGCTGTAGAAGCATATCCAATGCTTGACAAATTAAAACTCAAAACGGAACTATCCGTTCTTATGGTCGAGACGATATCTGCTCAAACGACAAGCTCATGATTATTAAGTGTTCTCTTGGACAATAATTTAGAATCAGCATTTTCAGAAACAGTTAAACTTGTAAAAATTTTAATAACAACGCCCATGACATCAGCTGAAACTGAAAGATGCTTTTCAACCTTAAAAAGAATAAAAACATTTCTTAGAAACTCGATGTGAATCAAAGGCTCACGGCTTTAGCAATGCTGTCAATTGAAAATAAGAATGATAAGTGATATCAAGAATTTTAATGAAAACAGTGATTGATCATTTGCAACGTCCAGAACCCGAAAAATGGATTTATATTTAAATAAAATCATTTCATCCATTGGTAAGTAACCAACTAAGTATTTATAATTGAACTATATTTTATTAAGCTAGTTTTCTTAATTTTTGTACCTTATAAGTATTTTCGAAAGCTACAGCCTTCCCACTTATCGAGTCTAGAGCCGCCACTGTATATATAATATATATATATATATATATATAATATATATATATATATATATATATATAATATATATATATATATATATATATATATATCAACAAATATGACGGCAGCATTAGAAGACAATACACATATTGTGGAAAGAAGTAAATCGGGCCTTTAACTTAAACTCGAAGACTATAAATTGGGAAGCAATCAGATCGCACATGGCCCAAATAGAATGGAGAACAATTTTCGAGAATAAAACAACTGAAGAAATGCTAACAACCTGGAGGAAAAAACGCTGAAAATTTTAGAAAAATATGCTCCGAAATCACAGCCAAAAGGAAAGAGGAGCGGCTAGAAAGGCAAAAGAGAAGACTATTCGGCAAAAGAAAGAGAGTGGAGGCGAAGTTAGGAAACTGCGGAGATAATGACAGGAAAACAATAAAGAAAAACTGGAGGGTATCGATAGGAAATACAAGCCCTGATTAAGAAACCATACAGAGAGGGAAGAGGAAAAGGCGGTAGAAGCAATAAAGGAAAATCCAAAATACTTCTATAGCTATGCAAAAAGGAAAACAAAAACGCGCGCCGCTATTGGGCCCTTAAGGACGGGAAATAATGAACTAACCGACGATCCAAAAGAAATATCTGATACATTGAGAGCTCAATATGAATCAGTTTCAGTACCCCAAAAAGTGACAAAGCGATACCTGACATAAATGCATTCTTGAAGAGGAATTGCAAGGAGAGTATATAACAGACTTTGAGTTACACCAGAAGATGTAGCGAGAGCTATAGGACAAATGAAACTACATTCAGCTGCAGGTCCGGACAATTGGAACACATTATGATTAAAAACTGTAAAAATGAAATAGCTACACCTTTATACTGGATATGGAGAAGATCCCTAGACACTGGGAAATACCGAGCATCTTGAAAAGAGCAAACATTGTCCCTATATATAAAGGAGGGGACAGATCTCAAGCAAAGAACTATAGACCAGTGTCATTGACGTCCCACCTCACCAAAGTATTTGAAAGAATAGTTAGAGAGAAAATTTATGATTTCTGGAGACACGGGAAAGATTCAACGAAATCAGCATGGATTCCGGTCAGGTAGATCATGCCTATCACAACTAATAGAGCACTACAACAATATCCTAGATGCATTGGAAGGCAATGATAACTACGATGTATATATACAGATTTTGCTAAAGCTTTCGATAAATGTGACCATGGTATAATAGCACATAAAATTAAAGACATGGGAATAACAGGCAAAGTGGGAAAATGGATCTACAACTTCCTTAGTGATCGTCTGCAGGTCGTCAAAATCAAGGTATATCATCATCAGAATCGGAAGTACGCAGCTCAGTACCACAAGGGACAGTACTGGCCCACTCCTGTTCATTATCATGCTAACAGACATAGACAGCGGAGTAAACAGAAATAGTATAGTAACATCCTTTGCAGACGATACAAAGATCAGCAGAAAAATCAGCGATGTACATGACGTGGAGGCCTTGCAGAGGGACACGAACAAAATATAAAAATGGTCAGAAGACAACAACATGTCATTCAACGCCGAGAAATTTCAGCTCTTGAGATATGGTAGAAAAGAAGAACTTAGACAGACTGCATATTATGCTCCAGATAGACAGGAAATTCAAAGAAGCACGAAAGCGATTGATCTCGGGATAATAATGACAGATGATGCGAAATTCGAAACACAAAATCAGATAGCGATAAATAAAGCAAAAAGAGTCGCCGGACAGGTTCTAAGAACGTTCAAGAGAAGGGACAGGACAGTAATGATTCCCTGCTAAAAACACTGATTATCCCAAAACTTGAATACTGCTCAGTTTTGACGTCCCCATATAAAAAGAAGAAACTAATAAACTAGAAGAAACGCAAAGGCATTTCACAGCCAAGATTGATGGCTGCAAAGAAACTCAACTACTGGGAAAGACTACGTAAACTAAATCTGTACTCACTGGAAGAAGAAGAAGAGAGGTACATCATAATCTACATATGGAAAATGATCAAAAACTGGTACCAAACCTAAAACTAAACCCAATTACATTCAAACAACACTGGAAAATAGGAAAGGCAGAATGTGTAGTGTTCCCAAATTAAAGGCACGACAAGGGACCTCCTCAACCCTGAAGGAAAATAGCTTGGTTGTCAGGGGGCCAAGACTTTTCAACCAGCTTCCTAAGGACCTCAGAAACGTAACGGGGGTCAAAGTTGAAGTCTTCAGAAAAGACTGGATGCCTGGTTCAGGACAGTACCAGATGAGCCGGCGTGCCTGGCTATGTACGGTGGAGAGCGCAAGAAAGCAACTCGCTCCTCCACCAGGCCAGACCTAGAGGCGGGGCCACCAGCTTGACCTCCGTGTGAAGAGAGACCAACGCACGAAACAACATAAGGTTCATAAGGTATATTTATATATACATATTATACACACACACACACATATATATATATATAATATATATATATATATTATATATATATATATATGTATTCCCGCAAGGGGGTTCTAAGCTCGTGCTCTTGAGTGCTCTTTGTGCTCGTTTGTACGTGCTTGTTCCTGGAGGTTTCACGTGCGCCCTCCCGGCCCTAGCACCCAAGGATGATGGGGCTCGACCCTGCAGTCCTTGTCATCCTTGGTCTTTTTCCACTTCGACTGTCCCCTCCACCCTTTCTTTTCCTTTGTCTTTCCTCTCACTTTTTCTTGTTTTTCCGCCGA